>SEYY01014065.1:27500-40000 GCA_009176605.1 Armadillidium nasatum | reverse complement strand
TCCTCTCCTAATTTCCTGACTGCACATGTTACAGTTAGCTGTTTCAAGCCTATCCTGAAACATTGTAAAGTAATCCATGACTGAAAGTATAACAAAACAATAATTTTGAAATGTAGCTAAATGATATAAGTTTGACACACAGCAATAAAATAGCAATGATATTTATAAATACAGGTTATATTGATAATTTCATATCTTACATTTTTTCAAACTTTACCTTACGGTCTTACCTAGGTAAACCTGTTGAATCACTATTGTGAATCAAAAAAATTTTTTTTAAATTTTTTTACTGTTTTTAAACTTTTATTATACAAAATCAGTAATTTTCTGAAATTTTTTCGGGAGAAAATTGGCTGTTCTTCTCCTTCCATATAATTAAATAAACCTCAATTAAATTTATATCAAATTTTCTTAACCTAAAATTTCAGTGCTTTTGACCTTTTTTCAAATGTTTAGCACCACTGGCCAGAACCCCTGCCCTGGTAAAATTCCAGCCCCAGTCAGTCCCTAACCATATATATATATATATATATATATATATATATATATATATATATATATATATATATATATTTTGAAGCAGTATATTCTTTTATTCTTTTATAAACTATTATTACTTTTTTTTTTCTTTAGTCTCTGAAAGAGCCAACATTCGCCAGGTTAGGCCTATTAGCTGGCTGTAGTCATAGATTACCCTTCAAATCAAGGTCTCTCTCTTTAGTTTATTAGATTAGAACTAGTTAGTTCAACAACCCAACATTAAAGTTCTGTCTCTTTAGTTTATTAGATTAGAACTAGTTAGTTCGACAACCTGACCTTTACTTGAAGGATAAGTCTTTGCGTACAGTCAGCAAATAGGCCTAACCTTTCTAATGCTGTCTCTCTCAACTCCTTAAAAAATTAAATATCATTAAAAGCTTTGATATATATATATATATATATATATATATATATATATATATATATTATATATATTATATATATATATATATATATAATATATATATATATATATATATATATATATATATATATATATATATAGCAACCTGATATTAACTACTTCCATTATTTTATTGTATACTGACAACCTTGTATTACAGTACATTGCAGAAAATAAAGAACTGTTTAACAACAAATATGGCAACCTTGTGTTCATGTATTTTGCAAAAATGAAAGACAGTCAAAGAATAATCAATTCACCATTCCGAATAAAACTATAGATTTTTTTTATTTCTTTAAATAGTTTTTTTTTTTTTTTAATTTTATGAATTTTTTATTTTTTGTTTTTTGCATTTAAGTATGATATGTACAATGCATTTCAGCATATCTTTTCTTTATATTTTCAATATAGTAAAAAATACGAAGTCATTGTGATGGACAAAACATTTATCACACTTATTATAACTTTTAATATACGATTCATAGATAGATCAAATTTCTTTCAATATTTTCTTTATATGAATAAAATTCTAGATGGCTTAGCTCTGCTTGATATTACCAATAATAGTAGTAGCAGCAGTACTAATTATAGTTGTAGTAGTATTGCATATTAAGTATATGCTAACCATATGGAACTCATACGATAATTAATACTTTTCCTTCTCCATTGCTGATTTTCATTAAACGCATGAAATATTGTAAATGTCTTGTAAAGAAGTGTAAATATAAAAAAAATTGTTGGAATGACATTATTAGATAGTAATTGTTTACCTATTTTGTAATGATTTTTGTTTTGGCAACCCTTTCAATTTTTATATAGGTTTACAGAACTATTCAGAATTTTATAAATTTATATCTTGTTATAATTGAAAAGCTTTTGAATTAAAACAATTCATAGGCCTAAATTCTTTTGTATTGATATATCTTATGTAAACTTTTGGTAACATATGTTATAATAGGGCTTGAAACTTATCCTTAAAAAGGGAAGATCATGTTAGGTTAGGTTACTTGAATAATAGGATTAGCCTATGCTTATAAAGTCTGTAGTATACTGGTAGATAAATGTAAATACTGTTTAGAAATAGATAAAAAAAAAAATTATAATTATATCAGCATTATATTAAATTTGTGATTAAGTTAGTAATTATAATAGTAACAGTAACTAGGGAGCCTCAGGAAATTCATAAAGAAAACTACTAGTTTTTAATATGAGACTAGTGGGTAATAATTTTTTTTTCCTTATTATAAATAACAGATTAGCTTATAAATTATGATTGAGATTTTTAGATTTGAAACTATTCTCACCATAGTAATATTTACGTAAAACCATATTTGGTTATTGTGAGTTATAAAAGAAACATTCGTAATTTCATTTCATAGTTACAACTCTTAAAATTCATAGTTTATTTAATTTTATAAATGCAGTACATCTTTATAAGGAATTATTGTACTTTAACACATTATCGATTTAAACTTCACATATATATATATATATATATATATATATATATATATATATATATATATATATATATATATATATATATATATATATATATATATATATATTATATATAGTTTTCAATTTTCAGTAAAAGACTTAATATTTATATGCTATATTTAGTTATCAAATTTAATAAAAATGTCACTTCGAGCAATAAGAAAGTTTCAAGAAAAACAGAGAGCAGAAAATTCCAAATTGAACATAGATGATAATGATTCCAGTAAAGATGACAAAGATGATAAAAATGACAGTGAAAAGGAAGATGGTGTTATTCCTATGAAAGCGTGTAACAGATTTGATTTAGTGAGTATGTACAAAGTTTATAATAATATTATTATTGTAAACTTTGGTGATATATATATATATATATATATATATATATATATATATATATATATATATATATATATATATATATATATATATATATATATATATATATATATATATATATATATATATATATATATATATATATATATATATATATATATATATATATTATTTAATATGGGGTCAATTTAAAAAAGTATCCAACACTTGGTAGTTTTCACCTGGGATTGAGATCCTAATCCTCTTTAAGTTGAATACTTTTCTCCCTGCAGTTCTGCATTTTTTTTTTGAATAGAGATCAATTAGCCCATTACATTTTTCAATTTTGTTTTCTTTTTTAACTGAAATAGTAGTACCCCTTTCTGTCACAATTTATGTATAATTTAAGTTTTCAGTAGTGCTTATGAAAGATATTAAAGTGTTCTTGTATTTAAACAGTAAAGCCAAAAATAGATTAAATATTTTTAGTGAGACCAATTCTGAATTTTTTCTATTAACTGAAATGTCATGAATGAGTTAAGTTAAATGCCGAATATTATTAAGTACCATAAGAATGAATTTCAAGTAGCTCGTAATAGTTCTTTTTACCTGTAGCAAAAAAAAAAAAAAATTTTTTTTATCAATATTTTTATTGAAGCTGATTGGAGATTCACATTCAGAATCTGAAGCCAAAGAAGATGATGACTTAACAGAGGTTGCTGGTGAATGTGTAAACAGAAGAAATTCCTATTCCGAAATGAATCACTCATCTATAAATAATCCCTCAGGTGCCAGAAAGAAAAGGAAAAAGAAGAAAAAACGTCTTTATGTTCGGAAGTATCCTGCAAGTAGTGAAGATCAAATGGATGTGAGCTACTACTTCATTTATTTTGTTAAGTTTTATAAATATATATATATATTTTTTACTTTAATATAGTATGCTAATTTTCTTTTTAAATTTTGGAAGCAGTTTTGTAGAAATAATCTTTGTCACTGTTTTTATTTTTTATTTTTTATTTTTTGAGAAATTATAATATGCTGAATTTTAATTTAGCATAGATTTTCTTTAAAAAATGAAAGAATAAATAATTAAGTGTTTATTTTAGTATCTCGCACTTAGTGTGAGAAGTTAAAGTAAACATTACTCAACTCTTTAAGAGTCGGTTACTTCTTTTTAAGTTATATGTGACTATTATATATTATCACTTCATAAGGTATTCCCAGACAAATATATTGGTATAGAAGATTTGTCATGAAACTTAAATTAAAATATAAAATTCATAAACTTATTTGGTGAGGGAGGGGACGAAGCGAAAGAGGAAATTTACAAAACTTTATATTTAAACCCCCCCCCCCCAAAAAAAAAAAAAAAAAAAGTTGTATGCCTTTTTTATACTTTTTTTAATTTTCAATTATTGTTTTTTGCAGCAAGATATTGATGAAGTAGAGAAGAGTGTTCGTGAAGTTAATGCATTATTAGGAGAAGCAAAAAGAGTTTCAATACATAAAGGAAATGGTTAGCTTTTTCATTTTCAGATTTGAACATTTTATCTTTTTTTTTTTTTTTAAATATTTTCATTTTATTTTTAAAGTTTTAGTGAGAATGTAGAGAATGTATTAAATAAATCAGTAATTCTTAAAATTCCAAAAACCTACTTATGAACTCTTGTACATTCCTGATCTAACCTTTCAAGTGATTCACAGAAATGACTTCCTCCTTCGGTAAGGAAACTTTTTTTTACCCCTTTTGGATTGTATATTTGTCGTCCTTACAGTCGGATTTCTTTGACTTCTATTGGAATAATTACAAATTATATGAAAGGGTTCCTTAATAGTGCCCAACTCGGATGTGTACATTTCATATTATTTCCCTTCAGCTAAACTCATAAACTTTATCTTTACTCTGCTTGTTCTCATGGTGTTCGTAGAAGGGATTGAATATCTCCGAAACTTGCGCTATTTATATTTCATTCTGGAAAAACGCTCAACTCACACCATTATCTATACTTAAAATTCTTGGTATTTCCTTTCCGTCAGTCTTCTTGGTAGGATCACATTGTTTTCTTTCACTAAGTAAGATTCTATGAGATTATATGTTCTTCGTAGCACCACAGTTGTTTGCTCTGAATAAAGGTATCGTTTCTTGTACAAAGTATGCATTTTATATCTGCAGTTCTATTCATACAACTTTTTGAAAGTGTGTGCAATTTAGGGAGTTTTGCCTTATCCTTTCTGTCACTCATATTGACCCGAATCTCTTTCGTACTATCGAACAGTTGCATCATCCTTTATGATATTGCTATTATAAGGAACACTGTTCTTCTTAATTTTCAAGTTTCATACATTACGTGTATGACTTCTCTTGTGACTTGCCTTCCTTTAGAGTCACATCCTTTTTCTGTTCAGCTCACTACCTCCAAACTTGACCTTTACTCTCATTCATGGACTTTTCTGGTATAATCTTAGACATACTTATTTTTCTTTCTCCCCCCCCAAATTTCTTTTCAGCTTACGCGATTTCATACTTCGTGTATCGGAACATGACCATAATTTAGAAATATTATTTAGAAATATTAATGTTTTTAGTTAATATTATGACGTAAATTATTAAAAATCTATAATAGGAAAATGAGAATTTCTTTTAGTAATTTAACAGAACTTAGTGTTGCTTTAGATAAACATTTTAGTAAAATAAATGAGGAAGCAAGCACTTTTAGACATAAGGGAAAGTTAAAGTACTTTAAGTATGCGAAACATTAACCATCAATGTATTTATAAATTACATGGGTAAGAGATTTTGGTGTACTTAAGCTGTATATTATTTTTGAGTAGATGAAGACAAAGGTGGGAAGAGCCTCCTGTGTGTAGAACATAAACATTTGAATCCTCAGAATGAAATGAAGAGAATTTTTGGTGCTCGTGTCGTTCAGGCTACTGAAGCAGCTAAGTAGGTTGACAAATATTTTTTTTTTTTTTTTTTTTTTTTAAAGAAAGTTTACATCTCACGGGCATTACCCTATTCGAGGAGAGGAACATTACTAGGTAGTATATACCTAGGATTCCTAATAGGAATCGAACCGGGGCCCTCAAGCACGTGAGTCAATCTTATTATGTTACAGAAGAATTTTATCTCTGTGAAGTTTTTGATTTTGTAGATTTATTATAAAGTAAATTGGGTACCAATTCCATATAATAAAATTTTTATTGTTTCCATTAGCTGTTTCGAATTGTCTTTGATGATATGGTTCAATATAAAGAGCATATAATATTTTTTAAAGTATATAAAAATTATTACTCCTTACGTGTATGACTTCTCTATATGTTGTATTTAAAGTTTTTTTTCACTTTTTGTAATTTTATATTATCTTAAAATGATGGTTTCATTTTATTCCCTTTAGTAGGAGGAGGAACCAACGTCAAGGAAGCGGCACATCAAGGTCCAATAGAGGTACTTGGATAGTACAAGGTCAACCCTATCGGGCACAGCATTCGAAACCAGGTATCTCCATGGTTCTTGTGGAATCCACTCCTTCGTACAATTTGTTTAAATTTCAGCATAACACAACCTATCAACAAACCCAATTTAAATTCTTAGAAGCTGTTGAAAGCTTTAATCCGGACAATATATTAGTAAGCATTTTTCTTCTTTGTTTTATATATATATATATATATATATATATATATATATATATATATATATATATATATATATATATATATATATATATATATATATATATATATATATATATATATATATATATATACATATTATACAGAATTTACTTCACAGAGAGCCTTTCCATGTAGATACACTTTTGCAAGTATCAGAGATTTTTCGTTTAGCTGATGACTCAGCAATGTCAGCTCAGTTGATCGAAAGGGCGATTTTTGTTATGGAGTCTGTGGCTCATCCTTTATTTAATGTTACTACTGGAAATTCTAGGTTAAATTTTAAGCAACAAGAAAATAGGGGCTTTTTTGTTGCCATTTTCCGACATATAATTAATGTAGGATTAAAAGGGTGCTATAGAACTGCCTTAGAACTTTGTAAATTACTACTCAGCCTTTCTCCTGACGATGATCCAATGGCTGTATCTCTTATGTTGGACTTTTATGCCCTTCGTGCTAGGGAATACGCTTGGCTCGTCGCTCTTTATGATCTTTATGAACCCTCGAAGAATCTTTCAATGGTAAGTTCTTAAATTGTAAAATTTTGATTTGTATTCGAATTTCTTTTAGAGTTCCACTCTGTCAATCTTTCTTTTTATTTATTTATTTTTTTATCTTCTGAATATTTTCAAATTATTATTATGATTATTACTATTACTATTATTATTATTATTATTATTATTATTATTATTATTATTTATTATTTGCAATTTTGGTTTATATTTAAATTAATATCTTAATGAAAGTAAGGTTTATATTATATGACAATTTATAAACTTCACTATCTAAAATTGTAATAATGTAAATAGTTGTAAATTTAATTTTGTAATCTATAAATAGAATTTGATAATAATGTTAATAAAACTAATGTATGAATTTTTATTATTTTTTTTTATTTGTAAGAAAACAGAGTCAAATATGGAAGTTTATCTCCTCCTATGAAGCCCTTTATTTGAACATGATTTATTCTCTGATTATTATTATTATTATTATTATTATTATTATTATTATTAATTACAGCTGCCAAACTTTTCATTTTCTGTTCCACTTGCTCTGTTTCACCTAAGTGAACCTGAGGAATCACAAACTCATAAAAATGATAAAAATGAAAAGAATAAAATTTACGTAAGTTTCAGTTATCTTTTTTTGAGGTATTAAAATTGTTTTGTAATATGTAATGAAATTTGTGTTATTTGTTTTTTATTTACTTGTTTCACTGTTTCGTTATATATTTCAAAATAATCTTGGAAGAAATTTGTTTTATTCTTAACGAAATAAAATCTATTGATTAAAAATAGTGTATAGTGAGTGTCTTCCATATTCATTGATGCATTTTAGATAACCTCGAAGAACTTGTGAACATTTTGAAGCATTTGTGATAATATTTGCAAGTTCTATGCAAGCTTTACTTTAGATTATGTGTAATAAAAAAAAATAAAAAAAATAAAGCCATGAGTTTCAGAGATTTCTCTGGCCAGTTTGCCTACAAATTGGAAAATAAATTATCTAGTAAAACTGTCCCTTTAAACTTACTTACTACGTTTAGGCGTGTGTGATGTTGCACCATATTGTTGGAGTCAATATTCCTGTTTATATTCTAGCCCTTCAACCTCCAGGCACATGTTTACTATTGCATAAATCTTTAATTGATCTCTAGTGACAACCACAACTTGGTTATTATCTTCAAGGAACATGAATCCCATGTTCTTGAATGATAAAATCATCAAATTGTTGTCTCAGTTAAATTAATAATTTGTAATTAAATTTTGAGTGGCTTGGCTAAGAATTGTTATTTTGATTATTCATGCCGTCTTAAGTAAATCGAAATTTACATTGTGCTCGGGAATGTATCAATGAAAATTGGACACTATTTGTATGTAATAGATTTATGTATTTTGGTGAAAAATAATCTCTATTGTGTTTTGTGATTATTTTGCTATATAAAAAGATACCAATGTTTTAAATGTTTCAGTACATATATATATAATATATATATATATATATATATATATATATATATATATATATATATATATATATATATATATATATATATATATATATATATATATATATATATATATATGTATTAATTTTATAGATCTCAAAGCTGGGTTCATTCTCTGAAGTGCGAAAACGAGCTGACGAAATGTTGCAAAAAGCATTGATAATGTTTCCTGGAGTAGTTAAACCTTTGCTAGAAAAGTGCAACGTTCAACCGGATATAGATATAGATAGTCATCCTTACTTTGGCGAAAAAGCTCAAATAAGGTTTGTTTAATTTTTTATGAATTGGCAGTTTTTTTTGGTAATGTAATTCGGTAGTTAATGTATAAAATTTATTTAAACGTTTAATAAGTTTAAAATTAAATTACACTTGGTTTTGTTTAGTTAGTATTTTAATTTTTATTAAATCCTTTCCTCAAATTTAAAAGTATGAATAGAGGACTCAGTCAGATTGTAAATTTGTATGTGGGAAGAAATTTTCATGTATGGAAAGAAGCTGGTGTTATTAATTGGTTGGAAGGTATGTAAACTTTCATACTATTTTTTTTAATATAACTTAATAACCCTTAATTAGTAAGTTTATTATTGATAAATTAGCTAAAAAATTGAAGAAATACAGAAAGTTAAAAAAAAAAATTTGAAGCTAAAACTGTTTTATAAAAAATTTTAATTTACCTATTATGTATTATTAAAAGCCAAAATAGAAATTAAAATGAAGCTGTCAATTAGGCTCAAAGAAATATATAATTTATTATATATATATATATATATATATATATATATATATATATATATATATATATATATATATATATATATATATATATATATATATATATATATATATATATATATATATATATATATATATATATATATATATATATATATATATATATATATATATATATATATATATATATATATATATATCCTTTGAAAATTTTAATACTTAAAGTTGTAAAAGAGTTTGTAATATAATTTTTGTGTCATTTGTTTTGATGGATTTTTTTTTCCCTTTCAATAATAGTCATTGGTGGTTCGATCCTTTAATTATTTTTGTTACTAGAGAAAAGAAATTAAAAAAAAAAGTTAACAGTAATTTGAAAAAATAAATCTATGGGAGAAATAAGATTTTGAAGTAAATTTTTGTGTAGTTTCTCTTCATTTTTAGCGTCATACATTTCTTTGAAGTATTTAAATATTTTTAAATATATCACTAAGCCAATATAGTCTTTTTTATATGTAATTTATAAAAACTTTAAGAAACCTTCATAATTGGCCATTTTTGTAGTTTGAATTAAAACGTACAATAAAAGTTAGGTTAAAAAGGTAAAAATCTTAAATGTTTTTTAACTTTTGGTTTAGTTAAGGAAAAAGTTTTTTTAAAAATTTAATTTTGTTTGCATATATTCAGATACGTTTTTGTCATTGTTTAAAAAAATAAATTCGCACTAACATTTTTGATTTTTTTAGAGAACTTCAAAATAGCTCTAGGAAGAGTTAATAGTAGGGATCCCCTCGCTTCCGAAAGTGAAGAAATGAGGAAAACTAGATACCAAGGCACACCGACGGCAATTTATAGACATATTTACATAGCCGAAGTGAATAATGCTACTGCAACCCTTCCTCCGGTAATATATTTCAGAATTTTTGTGTATTTATATGTATTTTATGTAATCCTTAAAACAAGGTTAAAAGAATAACAATTGGTAGTTTCATTTGTCTTTTAACTTGACAACTACTAAATGTAAATAATTGTTTGTTGTTTTTTTTAAATGTTCATTTAAGAATGTTATTGTATTGTTTCTCCTTACTTTAAATAGGTTATGATATCAAAATCTATTATAATCTTGGATACATTTTTTTCAGTCATTGGCCAACACCCCAGTAATGAGTTACGATCCTCTTCCACCTCATGATTCTATTTGTGATTACGCAAGACCCAAGCCCCCTTCAAGACCCCCAGGGACTTCGTCAAGCATTTTGGCCTCATTTTTCAGAGGATTTCTTCCAAATTACGATCCGAATGCCCCCGATCCACCAGAACAAGAGGAAGAGGGAGCTGCTGGAGGAGCTGGTAGGGAGTTAGAAGGCGCGGGTGCGGAGCTCCGAGCGAGTGTTACAACTTTACTTGAAGCTATGAGAAACCTTTTTTCTAATATAAATTTAACAGAACATCCAGCAGAAGATGCAGATAGGTCGGAAGAGGATGATGACGACGACGACGATGATGATGATGAGGATGAAGAAGAGGACGAAGAAGGAGCAGAACATCAGAGGAGGTGGAATTGATTTATTCATTCACATAGACATGAGAGGTTAATTTCTCTTATAACCATTTTCATTCTTGTCATATTTATACCATAACTTATATATATATATATATATATATATATATATATATATATATATATATATATATATATATATATATATATATATATATATATATATATATATATATATATATATATATATATATATATATATATATATATATGGTAGACATTAAAAAGTTTGATACTATAACTAATGAATCGTTTCCAAGATGAGAATAAATCTGCTTTTAAATACAAGTTTTCTGCCAATGAATTACCTGATTTTGTATAATAACGTTGTCTACCCTTTAATATTTTCTATAAAGAAGGAAAACTGAAAGATTAAACGATCTATTTTACATTAGGAAATATTATTTCTTGTAAAATCCTACAAAACTTTGGCGATTGGTTTATGTCACAGTAATGTAATAGAAGGGAAAGAATATAGTATGTACGCCTCCATACTAGAGAAAAATCATCGGCTCTGCACGTTCACAGTGGATCCCTCCCACTGAAGACATAATTATCCCACGAGAAATCATAGTTCGAGAGCATGTCCGACCATTAGCAGCCCCGAAGTGCTAGTAACGTTCCTCGACTTAGGCTGAAAATATGGAGATAGAAAAGGAAACAGAGTTAAGGAATTCTAAAGAGCCCAGAGGAGGAATGAATTTAACTAAGGAGAAGGATTTAATTAAGACATAATATAATAAGTTGGGTTCATCTGTTAAGACCATTTGGGAGACAGGTTCGGAGCTGTAGCACCTGCTCGAGGTTATTCTGAGTAGAGAAACAGTATGCTAGTTCTCCAGCTATATCTTGAGAATTAAAAGCAGACAGCCGTGTCATAAATACTTGTTTTAATTTTATATATATATATATATATATATATATATATATATATATATATATATATATATATATATATATATATATATATATATATATATATATATATATATATATATATATATATATATATATATAATTTTTCTATCTCAGAAAATAACCTTGGAAATTAGTTCAGGTATATTAGCCCCACTTACATTGAATCATTCGAACTTTTAAAATATTCCCCCCACCCCCCGCATAGTTTATTTTATTTTATTTTAATATATTTTAATAAAAATAAATATAAATTATATAATATATATATATAATAATATATAATATAATATATATATATATATATATATATATATATATATATATATATATATATATATATATATATATATATATATATATATATATATATATATATATATATATATATATATATATATATATATATATATATATATATATATATATATATATATATATATATATATATATAATTTGTCTTCTGGTGGGCAAAAGTCAGAGGCCTATGAAATTCTACCATAGTTGGAGAGAATCAGAAATCATGGTCAAATTAAAGGCCGTCATGTTCTGTGCAAGTCAAAAGAAGTTGAGAAAATAGATAAAGGGTGTGTGTTCCAGACTTTACCAGTTGAGTACATGTAAGATTGAGTATAGGAGTTAGAGTGTTAGGAAATATGAGGTGGTGTGGGAAATATTTTTCTTACTGGAAAGTTCAGAAGAGCAGCGTCGGTTGTAATAGCGATATTATAAAGAGTGATGCAACAATTCAAGGAGAAGAAAGAAACGAAAAAAAAGTTAGGGAGAACGAAAAAATTAAAACGAAAAGCTGTAGACTTAGTTTTATAAGGAAAGTTGGTTGGGTGGAACTACCAAGA
>SEYY01014065.1:17500-22500 GCA_009176605.1 Armadillidium nasatum | reverse complement strand
GTAGGGTGGGCGGATCAATGAACTCTTAAGTTTACGAGTTGAAGCTTCTAGTGTCTAGGCACTACAATGTGGACGAGCATAGTCATGATGCGAGGAAAACGGTACGATTGGTCTTAATAGATGGATGCGGCTCTTCAATTTCTGGAGTTTCGCAATAAAGATACACGAGTTTAGTTTACAGTTGTGCCCTTCGGCAGATATTTCAAACAGAGGCCTTCCAAATCTCAGAATGATGTCAGCATCAGTTTACCAGCCGCGTAAACTTTCGTGTGCCATGAGAGCAAGTTTTGGATATCTGAATTCAATAGAGGCTAGTTTTCCTTCTGAATCATTGTGGTGGACCAACGTTTCGTATCCCGTTGCAATGTTTTGAAGAAATTCAGTACACCTTCGGCATGCAAATATTCAATTACTGCTCGTTGCTTCAACAAAGTATCGCCATTGGCTTCCATTTTCCATCGCTGCACAACAATGAAACCAAACCACAATACCGTTCGCTTCTCAAATCTATTCTACAAATTTCATTCCATCTTTCAACGCAGGTATGAATATGTTTATACCAGTTTTCCGTTGCTCAGCAACGCAAGAGGCGTTATTTTTCAGCCCTATATATATATATATATATATATATATATATATATATATATATATATATATATATATATATATATATATATATATATATATATATATATATATATATATATATATATATATATATATATATATATATATATATATATATATATATATACACACACGCTGTTACCTACAAAACTTCTAAATATTAATCCAATAAAATTGGTCTATGCTTTCACTTCTGTTTACAAGAACACGTATATGTTCCAGAAAAAGTACATTATTATTTTGATATATTTAATAAAACAGTTCTCCAGAAATTACAGTGAAAAAAGTTTGTAAATAACAATTAATGTAATAATTTTTCGTTCATCATGGCTTATCGGAACTATAATAATATTACAGTGCTCTGATGTCTAACTAAAGAGTTTGATAGTTCTTAAACGAAGCGTTTTTGCAAGCATAACAATATGAAAATAAAAAATGTTTAAAATCTTAATCCATAAAAGAAGTTTGGACACTTCTGGAACACTCTATATATGTATATAAATTGTGTACATCATCGACTGTAAACTTAAAATTTAGGACACACACACAACAACAAAAAAATAGTATATAGAAAATAGTCAATATGGAATTACATTAAAATCAAGTAAAGTCAATATGTAATATAATTACAATATAAATTAATCGTGTAAATAAGAAAACTAAAGTACTAACCTTACTGCTCTATTAAGTTAAAAAAGAATATATATATATATATATATATATATATATATATATATATATATATATATATATATATATATATATATATATATATATATATATATATATATATATATATATATATATATATATATATATATATATATATACACTTTAAATTTGTAACGATAATTATGCACTGTATATAAAAACTTAAAATCTTTTGCAACTATTAATTAAGGCAGATCAGAACTTAATTCTTACAAAATACTTACAAATCAAATAGAAAAAGTTTTTATAAAATATTTTATAAATGTTTAACTCTAATTTCAACATTAAAATTTACTTATTGTTAACTCTTACTCAACATAAACTTGCACTTAAGAACTTCTAATATAAAACACAAAACAAAACCAAAACACAATTCTTCTTCTCTATATATATAATATATATATATATATATATATATATATATATATATATATATATATATATATATATATATATATATATATATATATATATATATATATATATATATATATATATATATATATATATATAAAATTTAAAAATTTGAGGTCCAATCATCATAAACTTAAATGTAGTTAAGATTACATTACAGAACTCTGCTTTCTCTTAATATTAAAGTGTGAATAACAAAAATATATATTAAGTTTTCCATCTAAAGTCATTTATTAAAAACTTACATCTATTATTTTCATCTCAAAGATCACAGAATAGGTACAGCAAAACCTTACTATCATATAAGGTTATTATTATTATTATTATTATATCTTTTGAAAAAAATAAGTAAAATTTTTTTTAGATATTTTCATTGAAAAAATAAAATCCCTCAGTCCCGATTTTCAGAATATATATATATTAAACATTTAACAGAAAATAAAAAGCATTTTCAAAGCACAATTATTATA
The DNA here is from genome assembly GCA_009176605.1 of Armadillidium nasatum. Lineage (NCBI taxonomy): Eukaryota > Metazoa > Arthropoda > Malacostraca > Isopoda > Armadillidiidae > Armadillidium > Armadillidium nasatum. The sequence goes on along the minus strand of SEYY01014065.1, from coordinate 20,278 downwards.
TATATATATATATATATATATATATATATATATATATATATATATATATATATATATATATATATATATATATATATATATATATTATATAAAACTGATAAAGCTTTATTTTTCATTTATGATTTATATTTCACAATATAAATCATAAAGGATTATGTGCACTAAATATTTCTACACACTTCAAATAAAATGTCCCAAGACTCCGTATAATTAGGCTAAAATTACTTGAACAAACACCTCTATATATATATATATATATATATATATATATATATATATATATATATATATATATATATATATATATATATATATATATATATATATATATATATATATATATATATATATATATATATATATATATATATATATATATATATATATATATATATATATATATATATATATATAAAAGGATGCAACCTTCAATAGCCTAAAGAGATCGAATTGCCTTTGTTGAAAAGAAAATCTTTATCAAATGAACAAAATCACTTTAATCATAAATTTTCAAACATAACCAATTATAAAATTTTATATTCGAAAGCTTACCACAACTGTGAATAACAGAGGTTTGAAGGATGGAATTAAAGAATCTGATCTGAATCATATTTCAGATTAAGACAAAATCAAAGAAAACGAAGTAGTCTACATCAAAACCTCTATTACATATATCTTCGAAAACACACAACTCAAACATTCGTTACATCTTAATATGTTTGGTGTAATGTATTTTCGATGTTTTTTATTAACGATTAAAAGGTTACAATTTTCCACTAAAATTTATAGTTGCTCCGTGACCATCCCAGGTTCTAGAGACATTTAAGAAATATAATCGTTTTGTGCTTGGTGAGCTGTCAGATGTCATTTATTTTTCCTTTTAAAATTCTCTGCAATATAATCACTGATATCAAAGGTTCTTTCATTTACTACCATCCTACAAAATTCGTACAGTTACAGTATACATATTATGTAATGCAAGTGGTTACCCCTTTACAATCTCTGTGCATTGTGGAAAATGTTGGACAAAGGTTAAGGGAGTGTGGACATTGTTCAGATTTGATTGTCGATTTTTTTGTTTTTAAACTACTCTTAATATTGACAGTAGAAAATCACCCTATGCTAATTGGGGAAGATAAACATTTCTGTATTCGTGTAAAATTTTTGTGGAGGCTTATGGTTTAAGAGATAGCTCATCTTAACTTTATATATATATATATATATATATATATATATATATATATATATATATATATATATATATATATATATATATATATATATATATATATATATATATATATATATATATATATATATATATATATATATATATACAAAAAAATAGGGGTATTGGGTTTCAAAAAAATTAAAATACCCTACTTTTTTTAAAATTTACCTAAAAAATTTTTTTTTCCTTTTTTAAATAAGGATTTTCTCAAAGAAGATGAGGGACTATATTTATGAAACTTGAGCCTGAGATAAGTAGTGAATTGTTAAATTTAATCCCTCATCTTCTTTGAGAGTATCCTTTAAAAAAAAAAAAAAAAAAAAAAAAAAAAAAAATTGAAAATTTGATGTAAATTTAAGAAAAGTAGGGTAGGATTTTAATTTTTTTGAAACCCAATACCCCTATTTTTAAAGTCGAAATTTCACACACACACACACACACTACATATATGGTGTGTGTGTGTGTGTGTGAAATTTCGACTTTAAAAATAGGGGTATTGGGTTTCAAAAAAATTAAAATCCTACCCTACTTTTCTTAAATTTACATCAAATTTTCAAATTTTTTTTTTTTTTTTTTATTTTTTTTAAAGGATACTCTCAAAGAAGATGAGGGATTAAATTTAACAATTCACTACTTATCTCAGGCTCAAGTTTCATAAATTTAGTCCCTCGTCTTTGAGAAAATCCTTATTTAAAAAAGGAATAAAAAAATTTTTTTTAATGGAAATTTAAAAAAAAAAAAGTAGGGTATTTTAATTTTTTTTGTAACCCAATAACCCCTATTTTAAAAGTCGAAATTTCACACACACACTAATATATATATATATATATATATATATATATATATATATATATATATATATATATATATATATATATATATATATATATATATATATATATATATATATATATATATATATATATATTATATAAAGTAAATTTTGAAAGGGGGTTGGGGAGGGGTGAATCAAAGTTGAAGTGTATCATCTTCTAAACTTTTCTTTCTACCTCTCTCTCTTTTAATATTATATATTTATACACGAATTAAGTGAAAGAAAGAAAAAAAAATTAAAAAATAAAATAATTTATACTCCAATTTGAAAACTCATGAATCATAGTCTTTTATTCCAAAATCTCATCTTTAAATGAAAATGTTTCTACGTTATCTAGTAAGTTTCATGAAATTTTGAATGAAGGGGATTCAAAGTTGAGATGAGCTATCTCCTAAAGCATAGCATGCACAGAAATTGCACATGAATAAAGAAATCTTTATCGCCCCCCAATTATACTTACTTACATATGGTAGTTTTACTGTTACCATTATTAAGAGTAATTTCAAATAAAAAAAAATTTGATAAAACCTTATCTAAACAATGTCCGTACCCACTTAATGGCAGAAATTTCCTATAATACACAAACAGTAATGTGCCTTTCCGAGTATGGAAGGAAGTACTACTGACAATTTTTACACAACTACAAATACCCTGCTTCAGGAACTAACCTACTTTGTTGGGCCTCTCGGAATGGTGCGAAACAAAGGAATTG
>SEYY01014065.1:5000-7500 GCA_009176605.1 Armadillidium nasatum | reverse complement strand
CTTTTTCTCTTTCTGTGCATTGGTATCCTACCGACTCGTATATTTCTTGCTCTAACTGTAAACCATTTACCCTGTGAAGAATTAGAAGCCATGCAAAGAATTTGACAACAGACTGAAGCTGCGAGTGGTATGACTAAGCATAGTTCTGGAATGAATTTTGGGTGCTTCGAGTTGATATTTTTAGATGAAGGGTCTGTCATTTCTAAATAATTAAATTCTTTGGAAAAATGTTTGCATTCAAGGAGTGGTTGGTCATCGTTACCAACAGATGCATTATACCGCTTTAAATAATAGTCCTTGTAAGTAGGATATTCCTTCTTTGCTTCTGGAAATTCAGTTAACGGTGATTCATCCCAAATGATATCTAGAGTATAAAAAACTTCAGGGCTTCTATAGAGAGGCACTACTACCCCATTAGCATACTTCTCTATTTCAAAATTGAAGTGTTTCAATGGTTTTAAACAATTGTTTTTAGGTTCTTCTTCAAAGGCTTTCATCTCTACATCATTTACTTTGCTGAGCACTGTTAAATCAATTTTGTCTTTCTTGGTGAGAGGGACATAATAAACAGAATGACCAGCTTCGGAATGGTTATATAACATAATATTTGTATTGATATTAAAAAATATTGTTGAAGCTTTTTCATGATATTTTTTTATGTCATCAAGAGGCAACTCGTACTTGCTCCAGAATACTTTGATAAATTGAACAATTATATTAACTTCACCCCATTTTTTGGAATAAAGAGGGAAAGACGAGCAGTTAAGTTTTCCTCCACAAAGAAATCCAATTTGAGTGGTCTGCAGATCAGAATCAATTAATAGCTCATCTTTAACCATGTTTAAGTGCTGAAAATAGGCTTTGTACATATAAAAACTTTCTCCAGATTTAAAGGGCAAACATACTCCTCTTTTATAATACCTGTCTACGCTTTTTTGTACCAGGTTGAGGTAAGCCCTTTTTGATCGTTTCCTCTGGAATATTTAGGTATTTTTTCGCTTTGTCTTCAGCATCGGCTTTGGATTTTATAGGCAATAGGTTTTTGTCCAATAGTTGATGCCTAAAGAGCCTCTTACACAATTCTAAGGCTGCCGATTTCTTAGCATCATCATAATTATTCATGGGTTTACCTTTAATTGTTGTCCTAAATGGAGAGTTCATAGGTAAAGTAAGTTCAGCAAAATACATTTCATCTCTCTTATATTTTTTGCATATTACTGACAATTTCGTAAATTTATCTTGAGGAAGAGAACCACAATATCTGTTAACTAATTGTATTGCTGAATTAAAGGTTATCTTGGGACCGGTCAGCACCATAAGGGGTAAAAGGAGGTTCTATTTCATCCTCTAAAAAGTTGTTTCTTGCTATTTCAACATCAGGACATTCTCTGTTAAAGCAGTGAGTCATTAGATACCTTCTGATAGCCAGGTAACATTCTCTACTTTCACATACTTCTTTAAACTCATCTACATAAGCTAATGTAAGAAAATATGATGGTACAGCTCTAGCTCTACCCAAGGACTGCAACATATGCCCTAAAGTTTGAGGCTGCATTGAATCTAATAACAAAATTACACTTCCGAATATCAATGCCTTCTTCTAGAACACTGGTAGAAACAACTACATTACAAATACCTTTTCTGAAATTTTCAATCGTTTGTTTTTGCTTCAGAATTTCCTCATTAGTTTTTAAATCATTCCTAACATTAAAAGTGCCTCCAACAACACATTCGGGTTTAAGATAACTGATTTCCTCAAAGGTATTTTTGAGTTTTGATAAAAGTGAACATAAAATCTTCGCAGTATTTCTTCTTGTAACAAACACTAAAGCAACAACCTCATCTTTATCACAATTTCTTCTAGCATTTTTAAAAATTTCGATTAATCGTTTAACTTTTCCAGATACAAATCTCAATATATTATCATGATTAACATTGTAAGTTGAAAGCACATTTTCTAATTCCAATCCTAAAGCCTTAAATATTTCTTGCTCTTGGTATGTTTCTGCTTCGGTTTCTCTAAGATATTCTGCCTGTAGAGAGATTGCTTCAGGAAGTATATATTCACCAAGATCTTTACTAACATCAATGATGCCACCAATTTCCCTAGAAACAAACTTTTTTAGCTTAGGCTGCAAAATTTGTGGGCATTTCCCAACTTCCTTCAATATTTTTACCTTTATTTCATTCAATCTATTAATTAAAAAACTATATTCATCTGAATAAGTAGAATTTTCACAAGTAATGATAATTTCTTGAGGCTTGGTAGTAAAATTTAAAACAGTTTCTTGATCTTTCGATGTAATGAGGACGCAATCCAAATCTTCCTCCAATTTCTTCATATAACCATCAACTTTTTTTGCCTGACACTTTCCATGTAACACACAAGCTGTCAAACCCATAACTCTCGGTACTTCATATTCATGAAATTTCAAACTGTTATACTCCCTCATTATTTCTCTCATTGGATGATTACCAGTTGCATGATGGCATTCGTCTA
>SEYY01014064.1:10000-15847 GCA_009176605.1 Armadillidium nasatum | reverse complement strand
ATATATATATATATATATATATATATATATATATATATATATATATGGATCGGATGTCATATTTTCTCATTTGCGGATACGGATATAGAATTTTCGAAAGTGCGAATGCTATGCTAATATATATATATATATATATATATATATATAATATATATATATATATATATATATATATATATATATATATATATATATATATATATATATATATATATATATATATATATATATATATATATATAATTTTCAGCAAAAATGGCCTCTAAAAAACTTGATATTATAAGAGGTGCAGAGGAAATCTTGAATATACTAGAGAATGATGAACAAACCGAAATTGTAAGTACTGAGATTGATGGGGCAGATCTTGATTGTTCTCAATACACCTCAGGATGGTGGGAACTCTGATAGAGACGACCCCAACAGTGATGCAGAGGAATTCACCACAAATGTTAGAGACATTGGGAAGAGAGTTTCATCTCAAATAGCAGAGCTAAGAGCAATAAGAAAGGGAATTACAATAGATATCCAAGTAGACGAGGAAATATCAGAATCGTCAACTACTTGGTCAAAAAAGCAATGCATAAGTTCAAGTAAAATTAAAAAATTTATTTTACGGAAATGGTCTTCAAAATCTTTAAAAAAATCTTCCAAGATAAATGACTGCAATGCAGCAAAGACCAAGCCTGCAGTTCTAGAGAACATAGAGAAATCCAAAAGAAAACCGACCGATCTTTTCAAGATGTGTTTTACTGAAGTGACAGAACTGAGAATGCTCCTTTGCAGGACTTGAAAAAGACATGTCGGGGCACTTACTGTGCAGTAGAAGAAAAAAAATCTGGGGCTACTCTTGTTCGATGGAATGACAACAGTCAAGTAACCATGGTTACAAACTCAAAAAAAAGAGGCATCTTTGAAATTGGTAGTTGCAAACGTTGGAGCAGAGGAGAGAGAAAACAAGCAGTCATTCCTCAACCAAATATCTTAAAATTGTATAATAAAAACATGGGAGTGGTTGATCTGTTCGACAAAATGCGAGCATTGCATCGAATTAGAATACGATAAAAAAAATGGTATTGGCCTTACTTCCTCTTTTGCCTAAATGTCAGTGTTGTCAATTTGTGGATGCTATACCGTAATATTGAAAGTATCCGCTTCTTGAATTTACAGACAGAATAGACTAGCGTAGGAGATGTGCAATCTATAGAATATCCGTACAATATCATTGCACAAAATGCAATGTAGGTCTTCATGCATATGAATGCTTTGAAATATATATATATATATATATATATATATATATATATATATATATATATATATATATATATATATATATATATATATATATATATATATATATATATATATATATATATATTAATAATAAAAATAAGATAACTTTAACAAAAATTATCATTATCTAAATTTCGAGTTGTTGCAAACGCTAATGCCCACTGTGTCTAAAAAGACACGGCCTAAAAATCTATGAAAGAGACCGAATTTTTTAAAAATTCTTGGAAATTAATATTTCTAGGACTAAAATAGACCATATATCTAAATTTTAAAAAAAAATTCAAACTTTTTTAATTTTGGGCATTAATGGGTTAGGCCTGCACAACTGAAAAGACGCTCACTAGCAACACTAGTTGAAGGACATGCTAAATAAGTCCTTGTCAGCTCAGCAAGAAAAGGGAAACTTTTGCAATTATCTCTCCACCAAACCAGTTGGTCTTTATCTGCCTCCAAACGTGGGAGTTTCAGATAATTTTCAATAATCGATATTGTATCCTTTGACACTTCTGACTGTGATTCTTCATCGCTGCTGGAAGCTAGAAGATCTTTCATTGATTTAGCAATGCTTAAGCTAACAGATTTTGTTTCTTTTGTATCTGAGAGCTTTTGCTTTTTCTTGAAAGGCGTTGTTTTATCTGTTTCTATCATCTTATCTTATAAGCATCCTAATTTGATTTTAACATTCTGAGAAACAAGTGGTTTAAAAACTTTGTTTTGTACCTAGGATCTAAAAAGGTTGCAATTGTATAAGCGTCATCATTTTTCCAGGTTTTCAAATCTGTCGTTCATCTCCTTCATTAATGTTTCAGTCATCCTTGAAACTCCCTTAGACTTAACATTTGTTAACACAACTTTCAATGTTGAAACAATGTGGTATCACATCTGACAAACATGATTCAGCTGAACTCATAATTTACTTAGAATTTTTTACTATCCGCGGAGGCGGATGCGGTTGCGGATATTCAATTGCGGATATCCGTGGATGCGGATATTGGAAAAATGATGCGGATATCCGCAGTTGCGGATGCGGATGCGGATATCCGGTCCACCTCTAATATATATATATATATATATATATATATATATATATATATATATATATATATATATATATATATATATATATATATATATATATATATATATATATATATATATATATATATATATATATATATATATATATATATATATATATATATATATATATATATATATATATATATATATATATATATATATATATATATATATATATATATATATATATATATATATATATATATATATATATATATATATATATATATATATATATATATATATATATATATATATATATATATATATATATATATATATATTGTAAAAGTTCAGTTTCTCTAAGAAACTGTACCTTTTATGTTTCTTTTGAGAAAATGTATCCAAATGCGATTTCTCTTTAAAATTTATTTATTTTCGCTAACCTTTAGATTTTATTATCAAATTTTATTTTTAAGTTTATGATTTTGAAATTGATAAAATCTTGTAGATAATTTAGTCTCTACGATGATAAAGATGAGAAACTTTTAATTGGATGAATTCAATAGTTAACTAACAACGAAGAACTAGCGACGATGAAACATCTAATGAAAAGCTAAATCTCTAGCTAATAAAGGAAGAGGTAACTAATTCTCTTTAGCCAAAAATGGTGAAGGGACATCTCTTGACCTATTACTCAAAAAGAGGATAGTTAGATGAAATATATTCATTCAAGAATCAATTGATGTAAAGAAAAGGATCTTAGAAGAAACCTACTATCTATCTTCAAGATGTCTGCAGATTAGATCTACCTGTAAATAAATAGACGACAAGAGAAGATCGTTTAGAAAGCCTTCAATCAACCATCAATGATGTCGTCAGATTAAAGTTGTGAATCCATCGTAACTTCTCCGAAGAGAGAGCTCGACTACATTATGCTACCATATTTTTTATCAAATCATCTTCTTGTATATATTAAAGGACAAGTTGTTTAACTAAAGATTTTACTCTCCTCAATATGATATTGTTGTAACGATATAATAATAAAAAGATGGATATATATATATATATATATATATATATATATATATATATATTATATATATATATATATATATATATATATATATATATATATATATATATATATATATATATATATATATATATATATATATATATATATATATATATATATATATATATATATATATATATATATATATATATATATATATATATATATATATATATATATATATATATATATATATATATAACGAAGCTGGCGCAACTCCTCGCCCACCCTCTGTGCCAAATAAAGAAACTGTATTGAGGTCGGAATTCTCTTCAATATCATAATACATGTCGTTTTATTAATTTCTTATTATGAAAATTGTGATATCATTGATCCCTGATGCTTCAAGATTTCTAGAATAATTAATCAAGATTTTGATATAAAATAATGATCTTATAGTTTGAATAATAACGCCATGTATTTACGGTCGTTTACATGAGCTAATAACAGGCAAGCTCCTCTTGTGATTTAAAATACTTTCAGAGTGCTAGATTAAGAGAGAAGTCAGCTCGACTCACGATACAATCTGGTAGAGATTCATATCTCGTAATCCCATGGCGAGTCAAACGAATATATTCTTAATAACCGATTTGTAATCTCAACTAATTATTATTTGAAGATCCTTAATAGTGTGCAGTTCCGTGCTATATTATGTATTTGTGTTTTATTGGATTATCATAAATATTTTGCGTGAAGCGTTTGAAGCGTCTCATTTATCATTTCACTTTGAATCTGGCAATCAATAAAGAATACAAGGATTATTAATTATTTGTGTTTTATTATCTAATTAAAACAAGTGGTAAACACCCATTTGTGACTTGCTGTCATCCCACCTTTTGATTAACAACCATTATTATTTATATTTAAAAATAATTGAAGGAAAACAACAACAAGAAAAAGTTCGACGACAAACTGAACAACAGATTTATGAAAGTAGAGTTTAATTCAAAGAGGCTGTAAAACTATATTCCCACACCTCCAAGTGAAGGTAAGGAAAGTGGATAAAAGGGCACTTCACGAGAACAGGCCAAAATGAACTTTAAAAACAGGCAACCATTGTAAACACACTCTCACGGAAAGCATACACACCAGCTTACTCCTCAAAAGCCTACCATTAGTTCCCCCATTCGAGAGATCAAGCATTCAACGAACTAAGGAGGAAAATTTGAAGGAAAGAAGAAAACAAGAAGAGGGAAAAAGAAATATGGTCGATAGGTAAAATTTTATTGTAAACGTGACGCTTAAGGTAAATATAGTGAAAAAAATAATAACGTGTGAAAAAAATGAATAAATAAATAAATCCTTTGTTTTGGTTTTGGTTGAAATGTGTAGATAAATAATAATAGAAATAATAATAATAATAATAATAATAATAATAATAATAATAATAATAATAATAATAATAATAATAATAATAATGATAATAAGAATAATAAAATAATAATAATAATCATAAAAGACAGTTTTAAATATAATAATATTATTGATAATAATAATAAATATAATAATAATAATAATAATAATAATAATAATAATAATAATAATAATAATAATAATAATAATAATAATAATAATAATAATAATAATAATAATAATAATAATAATAATAATAATAATAATAATAATAATAATAATAATAATAAATGATGGTGATAATAATAATGATAATAATAATAAAATATCAATAAAATAATAATAATAATAATAATAATAATAATAATAATAATAATAATAATAATAATAATAATAATAATAATAATAATAATAATAATAATAATAATAATAATAATAATAATAATAATAATAATAATAATAATAATAATAATAATAATAATAATAATAATAATAATAATAATAATAATAATAATAATAATAATAATAATAATAATAATAATAATAATAATAATAATAATAATAATAATAATAATAATAATAATAATAATTCAAAGGCGGTAATAGTTGTGATTGGTAATTAGACGTAGCATGAAGGAACCTTGGGAGTTATGAAATTCGGAAAGAAAAAAAGAATAAATAAATGCTATAGAAGATAACATCAGAAAAAAGACACCAGAGCGACTTGTGCAAATAGCTGGTGCAAAACGTGATGCTGTTTGAAGGCATTCCTCGATCTTGAAAAAAAAAAAAAAAAATTCCGAATCCGAATGGAAGAGGGAGGAATAAACATCAAATTTTCATAAATTCAAACTGTAGTGTTTACTCAAAATAGCGTTCTAGGAACGTGCCGTGGCCTCTAGGTAGAAACATTTCAATAGCTAAGCATTCTTCTGACTACAGATTATTTAGTGACCAGGCGAGAGCTTCGAAAAGGCCGTCTGGCTGAAGAGAATGCAAAACTAAGTATACTTCAGATACTAGGCTATATAGTGACAGAGGAAGAGCAGAGAATAGTCCCCCCCCCAGAAGATATTGCAAAACAAAGCTCTTCTAATACCAAA
>SEYY01014063.1:5000-10298 GCA_009176605.1 Armadillidium nasatum | reverse complement strand
TTTCCAAATCTTCCTGTTAAGGATATATTCGAAAACTTTAGAGAGAACGGAGGTCAAAGAAATAAGTCTAGGAAGTCTATAAGTCTAATAAGAATTAGTTGGAGGGTTGAGAGGGGTCCCCCTTCTTCGGCACAGGTTGAATGAGCGCACGTTTCCAGCAAGAAGGGAAGGTTGAAGCAGAGAGACAAAGACGAAATAGTTTACCGAGGCAGGGTGCAAGCTCGGAAGCACAAGTTTTGAGAACCACAGGAGGAATACCATCAGGACCGTCCACCTTCTTAGTATTAAGCTCAGAGAGAGCAGAAATAACATCTTTAGAAGAAATTCTAATTTTAGGCATAATTGAGTTAGAGGGGGTTGAAGGAGAAGGAATAGCTCCGGAATTGTCTAAGGTTGAATTAGAGGCAAAAGTTTGAGCAAAGAGTTCAGCTTTAGAAGAAGGTAAAACAGCAGTTGTGCCGTCGGAAGATATTAAAGGAGGGAAAGAGGAAGAAGCAAAGTTAGAGTTGACATTTTTTGCAAAATGCCAGAAAGAACGTGAAGAAGAGGAACCAAAAAGATTATTGCATTTTCTAAGAAGAAAGGAGTTTTTAGTGTTACGAAGGATAGATTTTGCACGATTCCGGGATGAAATATAAGTAGCGTGAGTTTCTGGAGTTTGAAGACGACGGTAATCACTGAAGGCAGCATCCCTGCGGCGGAAAGCACGATCGAGAACAAGCAGAGTTAAACCAAGGTTTGTTAGGTTTAGTAGAAGGGAAAGAATATGGAATGTATGCCTCCATGCCAGAGAGAATCACCTCGGTAATGCGTTCTGCACACTCCGAGGGACACCTCCCACGAAACCAATAATCATTCCACGGGAAATCAAAGAAGTACGACCGCAAGTCCGACCAGCTTGCGGCACCGAAGTGCCACAAATGTTTCCTTTCCGTAGAAGGGGGTCTTTCCTTGACTTGACTTGAAGAGATAGAAGAGAATACAGAGATAAGAAGCTGATCGGAGGAACTCAGAGAAGGAAAGAGTTTAACAGTATAAGGAGAAGGAAAAGAAGTTTGGAAAAGGTCTGGAATGTTGGGTTCATCTCCAAGACGATCAGGGATACGAGTAGGGAGCTGCACCAACTGCTCAAGGTCGTTTTGGATAGCGAAAAGGAAGGCACGTTCACCAGCTGTATCATGAGAACTAGAAGAAAGCCATTGGCGGTGGTGAACATTGAAATCACCTAATATGATGATTTCAGAGAAAGGAGAAGAAGAGAGAATGTGCTCTATTTTGGAGTTTAAATAGTCGAAGAATTTTGCATAGTCAGTAGAATTAGGAGATAAATAAACGGAACAAATGAATTTAGTCTTAGAATGGCAAGAGAGCCTAAGCCATAAGGTGGAAAATTCGGAAGACTCCAAATTAGAGACACGAGAACAAACGACATCGTTGCGCACGTATGCACAACAACCACCTTTGGCTGAAAATTGAGGATAGAGACAGTAGGAGGAAACAGAATAGAGTTTGCTATCAGAAAGCTCAAACATCTGAGTTTCGGTCAAGAATAAGAGGTGAGGTCTAGAAGAAGAGAGGTGATGTTCAACAATGTGGAAATTAGAGTGCAGACCGCGAATGTTGCAGAAATTAATGAAAAAAACTAGACAGTGCATCACGACAAGCCGACAGCAGTGTCCTGGTGGCACCAACCCCATCACCGGAGGCCACCAACTCCCAAGTGGTGATGGGGGAAGGGGTGGATAAGGGGCTATTTTTGAAAGCCGTCCCCCGTGGCTTCTCCGAGGCTGCCGAAGTTGACGCCATTATTGATTTTTTTTATAAGATGTGTCAGAAATGTTCTATGCATGTAAAGGTGAGCGCGAAAGGGAGCGAACCAGTGGGCAACGGGATGAGATAGGAGTACCTTTAACACCCCGTATACAAAACAGGGGGTAATCACATCGCTTCGGGAGCGCTACTTCCCTCCCCCGTAAATTATATATATAAATTGACTGTCGTCGAGTGTGGATGTGCCTGGAAGCAGATTGGAAGAAGGTATAGTTATGAGCATCATAAGGAAAACAGAAGAGAGAGAAGAGAAGAGAATAGAGGGCTACTGGATCTAAGGCTACGTGATCATCTTCTAAGATTGCATAGTTTGTATAGTTCATGCTTGAAAAATAACATATATATATATTATATATATATATATATATATTATATATTATATATATATTATATATATATATATTTATATATATATATATATTATAGTTGATGGTTGGTGATGATTGAAGTTGCTTAGATGGTAAGCGTAGGAAATTAATGAAGGCTGGATGGTTTCCTTAATTTTAATACATAAAATAGTGACTCTGGATGGTCCAACAAGAACAATATTTGACAATAACAAAAACCCTATCCATAGGGGTTGCCAAATTGGCTGGTGCCAGCAAAAGTAGATTCAGAGAAGCTGGGACAGTAAATGCCGTGCACGATCACTGTAGCTGTGATGATAAAGATTTGCGATGCAAGAGCCTGTGAATAACGTCACTGTAGATTGTCGTTGTTAGCAATGCTGTAGAATTATCAAACAGTGGTAGCAGGCCGTTGATGAAACAAGATAACAAAAAAGTTTGCAAATGCACCATCAAGGAAAAACGTTGCCGGTTGAAAAGTGTATTGCTTTCTACTTAAGCGAAAAGAGATACTGGGTTAGAAAGCCACAGTATAAAATTCACAGTAGGTGAGAAGCGTGGAGAGCTCCGGGCCACAATATGTTATTTTTCAAGCATGAACTATACAAACTATGCAATCTTAGAAGATGATCACGTAGCCTTAGATCCAGTAGCCCTCTATTCTCTTCTCTTCTCTCTCTTCTGTTTTCCTTATGATGTTCATAACTATCTTCTTCCAATCTGCTTCCAGGCACATCCGCACTCGACGACAGTCAGTTTATATATATATATATATTATATATATAATATATATATATATATATATATATATATATATTATATATATATATATATATATATATATATATATATATATATATATATATATATATATATTCACCATACCCAGGTAGGACTTTCGTCCTGTCAGTAGGATCTTCCGATGAAGATCCTTGATTTCTTGGGCCCACGGCAGATACCGCTGGCTGGGCCAGGCCTATCTCGGATGCCGGAGATTATTAGTTATAACAGCTGGCTTTTCTTTCACTTTACCGCTGAGCACACTATATATATATATATATATATATATATATATATATATATATATATATATATATATATATATATATATATATATATATATATATATATATATATATATATTATATATATATATATATATATATATATATATATATATATATATATATATATATATATATATATATATATATATATATATATAATTATATTTAATAAATTAAAAATAAAAAAAAAATATTTTAAAAAAAATAATTTGAAATTAATATTTTTTATTTCTTTTTTCATGCTTGTTTATAACTTTAATAGTTTTATTTTTTATTATAAATTCAAAATATTTTATAAATTTCTTAAAAGATTTTCTAGGCTTTGCTTCTATCATTCTATTTTTGGAAAGTTGAGTTTGGTGTTATTTCAAACCAACGATTAAGTTTTATATATATATATATATATATATATTATATATATATATATATATATATATATATATATATATATATATATATATATATATATATATATATATATATATATATATATATATATATATAATATATATATAATTTTTTTTTTTTAAATGATTTGTAATCTTACAAAAATCAGTTATATTTATGAACATTGTTCTTTTAAGTCGGTTTGAAATCCTCCAAAAACCAACTGTCCAAAATAAAGAAAAGAAGTGGTTAGTAAAGTAAGTTTTACGTGAAGATTTTTTAACGTGACAAAATAAATAATTAAGAGAAAATAAAATTTAAACTATTTAATAATATTAATAAAAACTTTAAAAACATTTCATGTATTTCTCTTATCTAAAAAATTATTATTTTATAATAAATTTTAAAATTAATGGGTATATATATATATATATATATATATATATATATATATATATATATATATATATATATATATATATATATATATATATATATATTTTTTTTTTTTTTTTTTTTTTTTTTTTTATGTCTCCTCCGGTGGGCAAAGGCCAGGAGGCCTACCAAATTCCACCGGAGTTGGGAAAGGTCTATAATCATGGTCGATGGTGGCCGATGTGTCCAGACACACGGCGTTTGAAAGTATAAGTCAAAGGAAGTGGGAAAACAGATGAGGGAGTGTGTGTCCAGACTTTACCAGTAGAGTAATGTAAGATTGAGCATAGCGGTTAAGTCTGGGGTCGGGAGAGTTGGACAGAGAAAGGATGAGACTGTGTAGAAAGGCGTGTCGCACGAGCTCTTCTCAATGGGGGGTATGCAACGGGAGAGTTCAGAAGAGCAGTGTCTGTTGTAATAGCGATAGTAAAGAGAGAGTGACGCAACAATTCGACGGGCAGAAAGAGATTGAAGAGAGTTAGTAAGAGCAGGAGAGTTGATGAGACGAAATGCCCTTGACTCCACCTTCTCTAAGAGAGCTGTATGTGTGGAACCACCCCAGATGTGCGAAGCATACACCATACAGGGACGAACAACACCCCTATACAGAGCAAGCAACTGGGTGGCGTGAAGTAATTCTGAAGGCGCCTCAGAACACCCAACCTCTTAGAAGCTTGTTTAGAAAGAGAAGTAATGTGATTTCCAAGAAAGATCAAGAGAAAAAGAAACACCAGATATTTAAGAACAGATAAAGGCTTGAGTTGTGTGTTTTCGAAGAAGATATCATAGTTGTGTGGAGATTGTGTCGAGTGGAGAGATGGAGGAACTGAGTTTTTGAGGCATTGAAAACAACCATGTTTTCTCTGCCCCAATTTGAAATACGGGAAAGATCAGAGGTTAGTTGTTCAAGGCTACCCTTCTCGAGTCTATCAACTGCTTGGGTGGGACGTTTTTCAAAATGGAAAGGAATAATGAAGGTGGAGTCATCAGCATAGGAGTGGATAGAGATGAGGTGATGGAAGAAGGTCATTATATATATATATATAATATATAATATATATTATATATATATATATATATATATATATATATATATATAATTATATATATATATATATAATATATATATAATTATTATTAATTATATTATTATTATTATTATTATTATTATTATTATTATTATTATTATTATTATTATTATTATTATTATTATAACTATTTCTGATAATTCA
>SEYY01014062.1:12500-15000 GCA_009176605.1 Armadillidium nasatum | reverse complement strand
GCCAGAAAAAATTATACTCTTGCCACGCTTGGCACGCGTGCCACTGGTTGACCACCCCTGACCTATAGTGATATTATATCAGAAAAGAACTTGATTAGTGGGTTAGGCTCTTTGTATTTTTAAGTGAAAATATTCCTTTGTTGTTTTCTTTTCTGGAAACAATAATAATGAGAGAGGGAAAAACTTGTAACTGGAAGATCATGTCAATCGATACAACACCGTTTATAGGGCAAGTGTGAGTCCTTATAATATCACCGAAGAGTATGTTAAAAATTGATTTTCAAGTGAAACCTTTGATGAAGGTTTTGTAAACACATTCCGCTCCGAAGAAACGTTGAAAGATATGCTAAGCAACAAGTATTTTTCCAAATCAAACTAAATGAACAGATATTCATGAAATACTGTTTCAACATGATTTGTGTGTGCAATCCAGACCTCTGTGCCACATGTTTGCTCCAAGACCGAGAAATATAGAATTTATCGCAACAGTTTGGTCACTTAATGATCTTATTAATGAAATGAATTGATTGAAGCTACCTTCTTATTAATAATTAATATATCTTTTCTAAGCAGAAAATTTCATTTGGGATATTTCCTTGCAGTGATTAAATAATTACTGGAGCGTTGTGAGCTTGATTAACATTCGATAATTTTAATTAAAGGAATAATAACAAAAAATAAAAAAATAAAATAAAATAGTTTTCAGAATTATTTAAAACTTATACTTTTATAAAAAGAGTAGGGTGCATAAATTAACTTATATTCATTCATGAAATTATATCTCAAAATCTTTCATTAAATTTATATTTTCAAAAATAAATTATATTTAATAGTATTTTTACTCTACTGTCCTTTTGTTTCTGATTATATGAATGAAAGTGACCCCTAATTATTTTATGTAAATCTATTTAGAAATTCACTTTAAGATTAGTATGAAACTAAATATATATATATATATATATATATATATATATATATATATATATATATTATATATATATATATATATATATATATATATATATATATATATATATAATATATATATGGTGTCCCAGTATATCGCCCACCATACAGGTTTTGGAAGAGAAAATTGATATTAATAGATATCTTATTTAATCATAACATGCTCAAAGTGAGCACATCTTCATTAAAACACTCATCTATTCTCTTCACGAAACTGTCTTTCACACTCCTGAGGGTTTTAGGGGTGATCATTTGGCATGCAGTTGTTATTGCATCTCTCAAATCATCAAGGATGAGTGAACGATTTTTGTACGCAACAGATTAGAGAAGACCCCAAAGGAAATAAATAGTCAAGTGGGGTAAGATCAGCTGATCAGGGTCGCCACTCCACGGGCTCTCTCCGTCCAATCCATCTGTTAGGAAAGATCTGATCTAAGTGTTCACGAAAGCATGTTGCCAAATGTGCTGACTGGAGCTCCATCCTGCTGAAAAAAAGACGTTCTGTCGTCGACGTATAGGAACATCTTCAAGGTAGTCAGACAAGGTTTTCAGTAATTCAAAATAGGTTTCAGCACTTATATTATCATTGAAGAGTATGGGGCCAATGATTTCCTCCTCTCAGATTCCAGCCAGCACCATGATCCTCGGGTTGTGCTGGTGATGACCCTTCTCATTCCAACGTAGATTGTTACTTGACCAATAGCGCATATTATCCCGGTTCATCTGGTCATTCAAATGAAAAATGGCTTCGTCACTGAAAAATACTAATTCATCCATTCACAAAATTCCATCCGTCTATCTGTGTCGTCACCATGTACAGCTTGCACAAGATGTACTTTGTGCGGGTGAAGTTTGTACGTCATGAGAATACGATACACTAATGATTTGCTTATGTTTACCTCCTGGTTTTTTCTTCTGACTGATTTTACAGGACTTTTCATAACATTCGCCAAAACCATAGTGGACGTTTCTTCATCAGTTGCACTTTTGGTCGCCCACATTTCGAATAAGTCAGCAACTGAACAGTTTCTTGGAAACGCTTGATAAAACGGCAGAGAGTGGTATATATATATATATATATATATATATATATATATATATATATATATATATATATATATATATATATATATATATATATATATATGTGTACATAAGGCTTAATTTTTTAGTTTGAATATTGGTATTATAAGGCTTAATTTATTAACTTCAATATTATTATTATTATTATTATTATTATTATTATTATTATTATTATCATCATCATTATACTCTATTCGTTTAGCATGCAGCATAATTTCATTTTGAAGCAATTTCACATTTATTAAATTTCAGACCATTTCTATATCAGTTTATTTTTTCATATTTTATTTTTTTTTATTTTTTTGCTCGTTTGAAATATTTTTGCTCAAAATTTCTCTTTCAATATTTTGATAAAAGCCAAAATTGAAGTTACGATTATTATCATTAGCATAGGATAAAGCTTTGCTGTTTCCTCTTTCGTTCATATTACCTTTTATGACTGTTATAAAGT
>SEYY01014061.1:0-14984 GCA_009176605.1 Armadillidium nasatum | reverse complement strand
ATATATATATATATATATATATATATATATATATATATTTATATTTTTTTTTTTTTTTTTTTTTATAATAATAATAATATACATAGGTAGTTATTTTGTCTACCTGGGGAGTCGGCATATGCGCTTCGTGTCTGTAAAGGCCTTTCTCAAAAAAAAAAAAAAAAAAAAAAAAAAAAAAAAAAAAAAATCATTTTTTTTAAAAAAAAATTAAAAAAAAATAAAAAAAAAAAAAATTAAAAAAAAAAAAAAAAAAAAATATATATTATATAATATATATATAATATATATATATATATAATATATATATATATATATATATATATATATATATATATATATATATATATATATATATATATATATATATATTTTTTTTTTTTTTTTTTTTTTTTCACTATCACCTTTCCCACTTTCGTAGGGTGGTGTCCGCCACAATTCCCTCACAAACATATTCACTCCTACCTTCCAACCCCTTTCACCACAGCCCTCCATCTCACTCTGTCCTCCGCAAGCCTACTACCCACTTCTAAACTCAAATTCCTTCCACCAAAAATCTCTCTCACTCCATCCATCCATCTCCAAATAAAAAATAAATATATATATATATATATATATATATATATATATATATATATATATATATATATATATATATATATATATATATATATATATATATATAATATAATATATATATATATATATATATATCCTCTGGAGGTGGTGGACAAAGGCACTACTAATTTCTACCAGAGTTGGGGCAATAGCGGAACCCAGTCATTAAACGCCGACATGTCCCGATACACGGCACTTGAAAGTGTGTAAGTCAAAGAAAGTTGGGAAAATAGATAAAGGCAGTGTGCTCAAGACTTTACCAGTAGAGTACAAGATTGAGCATAGCGGTTAAGTCTGGGGTCAGAGAGCTGGACAGAGAAAAAATCAGACTGTGTAAAAAGACGTGTCGCGATGGATGATGAAGATGGGTGATGAACTAATAGAGAGGAAGTCATTAATGAAAAGTAGAAAAAGTGTTGGAGATGGGACGAACCCTGAGGAAGACCAGTATTAACAGATTTAAAGGATGAACGGTGGCCGTCTACAACAGCTATAGAAGGACAAAAAAAGAAAAATAGATGAGAAGACTACAGAGAAAAGGATAGATTACGAAAGAGGGACGTTTAGAAATCAAAGCTATGTGCAAGACTCTACTGAAGGCTTTAACAAAAGATTCACCGAAATGCTGAAGAGTGGAGGACCAAGAGTCAGAGAAGTGAAAGGGGTTCACCAGTAGACCGTTTTTCACGAAAGCCATACAGGCGATCAGAGATAAGATTAGATGTTTCCAAATCTTCCTGTTATGGACAGATTCGATAACTTGAAAGAACGGAGGTTACAGAAATGGGACGGCAGTTGGAGTGTTGAGATGGGTCCCCCTTCTTCGGCACAGGCTGAATGAGCGCACGTTTCCAGCATGAAGGGAAGGTTGAAGTAGAAAGACATAGACGAAATAATTTACCAAGGCAAGGTGCAAGTTTAGATGCATAAGTTTTGAGAGCCACAGGAGGGATACTATCTGGACCCTACGCCTTCTTAGTGTTACACTCAGAGATAGCAGAAATGACATCTTTAGAAGAAATTACAATTTTAGGCATAAATGAGTTTGGAGGGAGTTGAGAGGGGATTGGAAGGGGTTGAAGTAGGAGGAATAGCTCCGGAATCGTTCAAAGTTGAATTAGAGGGAAAAGTTTAAGCGAAGAGTTCAGCTTTAGAAAAAGGTAAATCGGCAGCTCTACCGTCAGAAGATACTAGAGGAGGGAACGAGGAAGTAAAGTTAGAGTTAACATTTTTTACAAAATGTCATAAAGGGAGAATAAGAGGAACCAGAAAGATTATTGAATTTTCTACGGTGAAATTTTTTTTTAGGTGTTGCGGAGGATAGATTTTGCACGATTCCGGGATGAAGTATAAGTTGCGTGAGTTTCAGGAGATTGAAGACGACGGTAATTCCCGAAGGCAGCATCCCTGCGACAAACAGAGTTAAACCAAGGTTTGTTACTTAGTAGAAGGGAAAAAATATGGAATGTAAGCCTTCATGCTACAAAGAATCATCTAGGTAATTCGCTCTGCACACTCCGAGTGACCACTCACACGGAAGCAATAATCATTCCACGGGAAATAGAGGATGTACGAACGCTAGTCGGAGAAGCATGCGGCACCGAAATACCACAACATTTCCTCGCACTAGGAATGGGGGTCTTTCTTGCGTAAGACTTGAAAAAGTAGAAAAGAGAATACAAAAAAGGTTATCGGAAGAACCCAGAAGTGAATATAGTTTGACAGAATAAGGAGAAGGAATAGAAGTTAGAAAAAGGTCACAATGCTGTATTTCATCTTCAAGATGATCAGGGATACGAGTAGGGAGCTGCACCAACTGCTTTAAGTAGTTTTGGACTGCGAAATGGAAGATACGTTCATGGGCTATATCATGAGAGCTAGAAGAAAGCCGTTGGCGGTTATGAACATTGAAATCACCTAATATGATGATTTCAAATAAAGGAGATGCGAGAATGTGCTCTATTTTGGAGTTTTAATTGTAGAAGAATTTAAGATAGTCAACAGAACTTAGATAAATAAACAGAAGAATGAATTTAGTTGTAGAATGGCAAGAGAACTTAAGCCACAGGTGGAAAATTGGAAAGACTCCAAATTAGAGACACGGGAACAAACAACATCGTTGCGCACGTATGTACAAAAACCGCCTTCGGCTGAAAATTAAAGATAGGAACAGTATGTGGAAATAGAGTAGGGTTGCTATCCGAAAGCAATCACCTGAGTTTCGGTCAAGAACAAAAGGTGAGGTCTAGAAGAGAGAGGTGATGTTCAACATAGTGGAAATTGGATTGAAGATCGTGAATGTTGCAGAAATTAATGAAAAAATAGACCGTACATCAGGGCAAGCTTTCTGCAAAGTCCTGGTGGTGCCAATTCCATCACCGGAGGCTACGAACTCCCAAGTGGTGATGGGAGAAGAGGTGGATGATGGACTATTATCGAAAGCTACCCTTCGGGGCTTCTCCGAGGATATTGTTGTGGACGCCATAATTATTATACTTTTAAAAAGGATGTGTGTCTGTGATAGTGTTTATTTTATTTTATTTTATTTTTTTATTTTTTATTTATTTATTTATTTATTATTATTTTTTTTTTTTTTTTTGTGTGTGTGTGTGTGTGTGTGTGTGTGTGTGTGTGAAAGGACAGTCTACACCGTGAAGAAGAATGTGGAGATGAACTCGAAAGGGTGCGTACCATTGGAAACTGGCGTGAGATGGCAAGTACCATTAACACCCATATACCCTCGGGAGCGCTTTTTTCATATATATATATATATATATATATATATATATATATATATATATATATATATATATATATATATATATATATATATATATATATATATATATATATATATATGATCGATTGAGATAAGTAAGAGAGCATCTGAACCCAATAAGTAAACAAGTTAAGTACTAGCGAGGCCTTTTAAAGGAGGAAACAAAATCGACTGTACAAGGGAAACAAAATTCATCCATTCCAATTTCCTTGAAAAAAAAAAAAAAAAAAAAAAAATAGTTTCAGTCTCCCCCCAATCTCTCCCTCCCACCTCACCTCCTCTGAACCCCCTCTCACCCTCCTCCCCCCCAAACAACAAATGGGGAAAACGTTCCTATAAAAACAACGAATGAAATCTAATGGATCATCAGCATCATCAGCATAATGGAATGTCTTCATTATCTTTTAAGAGAATTCTATTCTCCTTATTTTGTATTCAACCTTTCTTTAAATATTTATATATATATATATATATATATATATATATATATATATATATATATATATATATATATATATATATATATATATATATATATATATATATATATATATATATATATATATATATATATATATATATATATATATATATATATATATATATATATATATATATATATATATATATATATATATATATATATATATATATATATATATATATATATATATATATATATATATATATATATATCTATTTGAACCCTACTAATGATGCCGTATCCACACTAATAAGAATAAAACGAATCTTAACAGTGCCTTGAAAGTCCAATAATAATAATAATAATAATAATAATAATAATAATAATAATAATAATAATAATAATGTCACTTTGCCATTAAGGAGAGGATAATGACCAATTAAAAAAAAAAAAAAAAATAAAAAAAAAAAAAAAAAAACCTGTTCCTGCTGATTAAAAAGTGTTCTTTTAAGTATTTTAATTATGTAACAAAATCAGTTTTATACTGTAAATTGAATGTGTGAGAAACTTAACATAACTATGAATATGTCTGTCGTTTTCCAAGGGTTCCCAAAAAAAAAAAAAAAAAAAAAAAAAAAAAAAAAAAAGTTGCGAGACCAAGATGCTTTTAAATAATGACCTGATTCAATCTTAAATAACATACATAAATGATAACGGTTAATCTCCTTACATCCTATTACAATAAAAAAAAATTCTACAACTGAAGCACAAAAAGTTGCATAACAAGTGGTCTTAATAAGGTATTAATTTTTTGACATTTAATAATTGAAATTAAATTTATTTGTTATCTACGGACTCTACGGTACTTCCTCTCTGTATGATACGAGTGAGCACAAAACTTACAAAAGAAACAAACTTAAAAAAATATCATATATCGATACCAAACACCTGCCATCATGGACAATAAATTTCATTAATCGAACATTGAAATCACCTAATATGATGATTTTTTTTTTCGGGGAATTAGAAGAAGAGAGAATGTGTTCTATTTTCGAGTTTAGATAGTCAAAAAAATTAGAGTAGTTAGTAGAATCACAGATAAATAAACAGAGCAAATGAATTTCGTCGTAAAATGGCAACAGAGCTTAAACCATAGGGGAGAAAATTCGGAAAACTCCAAATTAGAGACACGAAAACAAACATCGTTGTGTAGGTATGCACAACAACCGCCTTTTGCTGAAAATTGAGGATAAAGACAGTATAAAGAATCAGAGTAAGGTTTGTGTCAGAATGCTCAATTACCTGAGTTTTGGTCAAGAACAAAAAGTGACATCTAGAAGAAGAGAGGTGATGTTCAACAAAGTGGAAATTAGACTGAAGACCGCGAATGTTGAAGTAGTAATAGACCGTGCATCAGAACAAGCCAACCCCATCATTGGAGGGCACCAACTCCCAAGTGGTGACGTTGAAAGGGGTATATATATATATATATATATATATATATTATATTAGGGTTGGCCGAGCTCCGGAATTTTCCGCACCGCACCGCACCGCACCGCACCATGTCGTCGAGCACCGCACCGCACCAAACTGTCATTTGTTGCGCACCACACCGCACCGCACCGGAAGAAAAATGCGGTGCTCCGCACCGCACCGCACCAAATTCTAATCTAAGCGCACCACACCGCACCGGAATCAGCGCACCACGCACCGCACCGCACCGACATATACAATTGAAGCATATATATATATATATATATATATATATATATATATATATATATATATATATATATATATATATATATATATATATATATATATATATATATATATATATATATATATACTATATACCTTTTGGCGTCCAACTCTCCGACCCCAGACTTAACCGCTATGCTCAATCTTACATGTACTCTACTGGTAAAGTCTGGAACACAATTCCATCATCTATTTTTCCAACTTCCTATGACTAACACGCCTTTAAAATCTGTGTATCGGGACATGTCGGCCTTTTAAATTGATCCTATTTCTGGATTGCTTCTTAGCTCTGGTAGTAACTTGGTAGGCCTTTGCCCATCAGAGGTAAAATATATATATATATATATATATATATATATATATATATATATATATATATATATATATAATATATATATATATATATATATATATATATATATATATATATATATATATATATATATATATATAGTCAACAACAATTATTAAAGCTGGGATAGTGATACTGGAGTAGTCAACCTCTTGTCTTTCTCGCAGAGAGCAAAGAAAATATGGAGATTTTCAATGTCATGTTCCTACTAGACACAACGTTCAATGCAATTCTGACATTTAGATTCAAACCTTCGTCTGTCTTTAATATTCTCGCTATGTCTTTTTCTCGTAAGTCGTAATCTTTCATGGAAGGATCACAATATGGAGTACGTTTCACAGATCTGGATGGTTCCACTCATGATGCTCTGGAAAAGATGGAGTCTAGGTCTTTTCGTCTTATCAGGTCTTTCGTTCACCCTAATTCTCTCTAGTCTCTTTCTGCACGTCAAATTTCTGAGTTACTCTCCATAATATATATATATATATATATATATATATATATATATATATATATATATATATATATATATATATATATATATATATATATATATATATATATATATATATATATATATATATATGGAGATTTTCAATGTCATCTTTCTACTCGACACAACGTTCAATGCATTTCTGAAATTGAAATATGCTACCTCGCAAAATTATCGTACCACTGAACATAAGGAACATAATAGCTTGAAAGAATACAGGATATAGATCACGATATGTTTAGTATTGTTCATAAATGTCGAGAGTTACAACATACACAGATAGTATGCAAAGGGATATGGGAACGGTCTCTTCAAAAACTATACATGGAGACAGAGGTTTAATGCGCAAAACGTTAATGAACCTGTAGGTATATGGTTTGTTTATTGGATGTGTTGATGGTTTCTCCATTACCATATATCACCAACTCTCAGCGTTAATGATGGATTAGGTATCATCATTCCATGCTGGAATATAATGTTCCGTCTATTATACTAATGGATCGCGTTCCATAGGTCGACTAAGGTCTGCCGAAGTTCATTCAGCGTCATTGGTAGTGGGTTGAGCTGTCATAGTGCTCATTCCAACATTTCTCATACATGCTCGATGGGATTTAGGTCCAAATTTATGAAGACCTTCGGAACTTGTCGATTTGAATCTTCACTACTGTAGGTACTCGTGAGCACACCTGGATGCCAAGTATTTTCTTTCATAAGGATGAACCCCGAATCGATGTATGGCGTATAAGGTATTTTATAAGGTTCAAGGATTTTTGTAATTTATTGTTCGACGGTCAGGGACCCTTCACGAAGGATGCAGAGGTTTGTACGGGCGGTTAGAGAAATATCTCCCCACACTATGACCAACCCACCACCATATGGCACCTAACCTTTAATTTTACACGCTGCGTATTTTCCGTTGGGCTGCTGATACACCCTTTGACGTTAGTCGGAACTATGGAGATTGAATCTGGACTCGTCTTTAAATAGGACACGTCCCCACTGGCGAAATGGCCAATGGACAAAGGATATCGTTGTACGATGATCTTTCGTGAGAAATGGCCCTCTTCCAGACCTTTGTGGCCGAAACCCGTTTATGCGAAGCCATCTGAGAACCGTATCAGCACTTATACGTTTTCCATGTACTGCGCCAACTGTTTCTGGAGGTTTCTTGCTGCTATGAAGATGCTCCCGCACTGTGAGTAGCCTTATAAATCGGCCTTCACGAGGTATTGTCGAGCTTGGTCTGCCTTGCCCCTGTCGTCTACGGTATTCGTTGGTCTCCTAGCACCGATGTACGACTCTTCTGATACTTGTATGTTCAACGTTGAACCTACGTCCAAGGTAACTATGGCTGTGGCCCTCTGTTGCAATGTCACTATTTGCACACATTAATCACGTGACAAATGACGGGACGGGTAGATCTTCTGATTATTTCCACTACCGTAAACGATTAAACTACCGCTCCTGCGACAGTGATATATTAAGGTTAACAACTACAATCAATCACAATTGGAGTTCGTTTGTTTCTCAATTCATACATTTCTATGGCAATTGGCATCTTATTATAACACCCGTCTTCCTATCGCTGTAACTTAAGAGTAAACGTATGTACGGGATACCTGTTCACATGCACGTAACGTAAAAAATTGTATGAAGCTCCTATATTTAGAACCTTCAGCTCGTATATTTCAGCCGTAGTGTGACAATTTTGAGGGGTATATATATATATATATATATATATATATAATATATATATATATATATATATATATATATATATATATATATATATATATATATATATATATATATATATATATATATATATATATATATATATATATATATATATATATATATATATATATAAGGGTTGGAGTATCGTTTTTAGAAGAGTAACGGAATGAACTTTTACTGGATAAGATTCGATGTAGGAGCAACTACCGATATAAAAAAAAATTAATTCCGGTTCAAGATGCTAATATTTCAAAAAACAAATATTTTAATTACTTTGTTTCAAAGACGAATGAATGATGAATATTCATGAAGATGATGAATATTTTTATTTTTTTTGTAATTCTGAATTAAACAAGTTTAGCTAAATTAAGTAAAAAACTGAAAATAAATAAATAAATTTTAAAAGTAGTGAAGCTGGATTTCTTAATTAAACTGTTAACTGTTTTATACCTAATGAAAATTTTTGGCAAAGAAGGTGTGTTCACGAGGTATATAGAACCATGAACACATTTCAATTCTTAGAAACAAATTCAAACAATATATTCTAAACTTGTGCACAGAAGAAAGTACTTGGGTGATAAATCATTTATAACACACACGTTCAATCTTACAGAAGGGCAATTAAGTGGCATTCGTAATGATGGTGCTATGAAACCAAATTATATATAAGAGCATCTTGACGAACTCTGGATATATATAAAATAACTGAGTTTTCTCAAGTTTTAAGGAGCTCTGTTGATTCTTTTTGCAGTACCATTTTTTTTATATAATACCTATTGTCCTTTATTTAATTAAAATATGATCTTTGGTAAGCTCAAAGAATTACTTTAAAAAAAAAAAAAAAAAAAGTTCAAAGACACTATTTTATCCTAAGGAAATGTGACGTTTAAATGTGGCAATTATTTCATTCTTAAAGGGTAAATAAACTAGGGTATATAGTATCCAGCATCATTTAGAAATAAATGTATTAATCTTTTAAACCACCTAACTAAAATGAATGATAATTTGTGCCAAAGTTCGTATTTTAAAGAAATTAATTCATTAGTGATTGTCTTTTGTTCTTTGAAATCATTGATTTTAGATAAATTTATAAAGATTTTTTAAATATTTCTTTTTCCGATTGTTGTTATGTTGACATTGGAGAAAAATTGGATTTAAAACGAAAAATGTTTTTACAATACCTTTATTACTAGAAGCAAATCCTACACTGCATATACAAAAAATACATTAAAAGTAAAAAAATAAAAAAATTTAATATACACAAATTGAAGCTCAATTTTAAATCATAGGAACATGAGAAAGTTTATTATAGTTCACAGGAATATAATGTTAATACTGGCTGTATATATATATATATATATATATATATATATATATATATATATATATATATATATATATATATATATATATATATATATATATATATATATATATATATATATATACTTATAAATGCCCAATAGCTTCCAAATTTCTGTTTACAAATATTATTTTTTCTACATTTTTGGAGCTAAGTCTTGTTCTTCTGTCAGATATTAGATCCCCTGCTTTTGAAAACATTCTTTCGCTTTCTACAGATGTTGCCGGAATGGCTAAAAATGTTTTAGCCACATCACTAAGAATCGGAAATAAATTTGTGTTTTTTTTCCAAAACTCCAGCGGGTTAGAATGAAGATCCATTTCGGTCTTTTCTTTATACTTAAAGCTGTTGTATAATTCTAACTCACTGTTTAAAGCCGAAATTTTGGTCATTTCTTCTTCATCACTGCTGCTGTGGCTAACCATTAGGCTTTTAAAAGTTTCAGCTGAGGTCTTAAATATTCTTTCACTGTCTCTTCTTTTTTTTAAGGATTGCTCTTCTTCTGGAAAAGGCTTTTCTTTGCAAACAGATGTGTAAAACGATGATATCCCTTCATAGATTAATTCTTTATCATTTTCTGAAAAAATCTTTTTCTTAAATCTAGGATCTAAATAGGTAGCTATTAAACAATTAACATTGCGACAGTAGGGAATTAGGCGTTGGTTTACTTCTTGTTGAATTTGATTTTTTTCAGCTACCAACCTCTCATCAACTTGTACTTTGCTCATCTGAGAACTAATTGCAAAAACTGATGGAAAAATTATTGATGAAGTAGGGTACTTGCTACCAGATAAAATTAAAGAAGCCTCTTTGAACGGCTGCAAAAGTGTACAGAGATCTTGAAGCATTTCTTTTTCTTCTTGTGTTATCGCCAATACAGGCGTTTTCAACTTTAAGGCTGCAATTTCAAGAGGTTCTTTTTGTTTAATTACCTCCTCAATCATAGGAAAAGAGCTGTTCCAACGAGTTCTACAATCTCTTGGAATCTTATTGGGATCAATGTTAGTTTTCATTTCTGTTTTATATATGGACTTATATTCATTCCATAATTTCGGTGATCTTTTAAAGATAGAAGCAATAGCTCTTATTTTTTCCATTAAATTGAGTACTGGAGATTCATGACTTGATTTCTGGAATATTATTGGTTCTAAGCACAAATTTATAGTATGTGCTATACAAGAAATTCTTTCTAGGTTCATTTTTTGGCAAGCCTTTACAACATTAGTCCCACTATCTGTAACCGCAAATGATGGAATTTTAAGGTCCATAGAATTTATACATCTATTAATAGAAGAAGCAATATTTTCACCTGTATGCGCTTCATTAAATGGCAAACATCCTATGCAGTACGATTGTAAATTCCACTGAGCATTTACAAAATGACCAGTAATAGCTAAAAACTGATTTTGGTTCTTCGTACATGTCCAAATATCAAATGTTACGCTATATGATGCACATTTTCCAATGTCTTCTTTAATAGTTTGAAACATTTCGTCGTATAAAGCTGACAACTTAGATGTTGCAAGAACTTTGCGAGTTGGTGGCTCGTAATCGGGATTCAGTAAGTTCAAAAGCTCCCTTTAAATAAATAGAGATAAAATAATTGTTATTGAGAATGCTGATTTACAATAAATAAACATAGTTTTGTTGTATATATATATATATATATATATATATATATATATATATATATATATATATATATATATATATATATATATATATATATATATATATATATATATATATATATAATATATAATATATAATATAAATAATATAAAAAATAAAAAATAAATAAAATAAAAAAAAAAAAAATAATATATATATATATATATATATATATATATATATATATATATATATATATATATATATATATATATATATATATATATATATATATATATATATATATATATATTTTTTTTTTTAGATTTTCATCATTTTCAAATTTATTAAAATTAATTTATTTTATTTTCTTTTACTGTAAATGTATTTTATTTTAATTGATTTAATAATTTGAATATTACTTTAAATATTATTTGAAAACTACTTTTTAATTAGCGACTATGATTCTCAGAGTCATTTTTCGGTTTAGTGAATTTTGAAACAAGCCGGATGGAACCAATATAGAATATACACGTTAATAAGATAATTATAATAAGTTTGGTACTTGTTTTTGTGCTTTAATATCTAAGTGGTTTAATAATAATTAAAATATCTGATATATAATATTTTTCTGATATATTAAAAAAAGTTGTTAAATATTTATCAGCGAAACTTTGTGATAACATTATAATTCTTATGTGCCAAATGATTATAACGGAAGACTAAATCGTGATCTAGTTCACTTCAAGATAAAACAAAAAAAGACCGTACAAATCCATATATATATATATATATATATATATATATATATATATATATATATATATATATATATATATATATATATATATATATATATATATATATATATATATATATATATATATATATATATATATATATATATATATATTCCTACCTGAAAGCCGGCGATTCCACTGATCTAAAAGGTAGTAAGTCAGCAGCTATCCATTTGGTTAATGCCTTATCAATTTCCTCGCGACTTTTTTCAGGCAGTTGTTCTGTACTTCTCTTTTTTCTTTTTAAAGACTGCTTAGATTGCAAAAAATTTTCAATCGAAGGGGGACCTTTTCCTTTTTTAGATTCAATATTCTTAAAAATATCAGGATGGCATCTAGACAGGTGTCTCCGCATATTAAATGGCTTTGGTAATAACTTTAGTTGGCAAATTTTGCACTTCTTTTTACCCGCAGAAATGTTTTGTTCAAAGCATGAATCAAGATCCTTAAATTTTATGGTAACATGAAAGACTTCTTGATTGTCCAGTTTCTATTTGTGGATTTGTTTTTGCAGATACAGATTGAATCACTTCGAAATCATCAGACGTCTCACTTGGTATATCAGTATATGTGCTCATAATGCTTAAAAAATAATGGTACAGAAAAATTTATAGAAATATTAATTAAGCTAAGAAATAAAATATATATATATATATATATATATATATATATATATATATATATATATATATATATATATATATATATATATATATATATATATATATATATATATATATATATATATATATATATATATATATATATATGCAAAGTGTAATTCAAAGAGATATCTCATGTGTTATTACTTTATATGCACGTAAAACACACACAGCTGAAATAAAATGTGAAATTTTTATACGAGAAGGTCCCTTCAGATGGAACAAGGGAGGATGGGCAGAACCTTCCGATACGTATATAAATTCAAGAAACAACTGGCGGAAAAAGGCCGCTCCGCCACTTTTAAAGGGGAAAAAAATGCCAAGTACCCACCTTTGACGTGCCAGATTGAATAATTATAATTAATCAAATCGAATTTTAATTAATTAGAGATTAATATGAAAAAAAACTACTTAAGAAAACAAACCAAATGATGTGAAGAAAATGGTGTGAAAATACATAGAAACACCGTTTTTTGTTTTACAAATTTTCACTTTTAGTGAAAAGTTATATATCAATGTTTTGGAAACAAAAATGACGGGAAGCTATGTGGCAAAAATATTACGTAATATTAATTAAAGATTGCATAACATTACGTAATGTTAATTAAAAATTACATAATTTAATTAATTAATTAACTAATTAAAAAAATTAATAGGTAAGTATAATAAGTTGTTCTATGCTATACAAAGAGTCAACTGTACAAATTTTACCAAAATCGGATCTGCAGATACAGAGATATAGAACATAAGCCAAAAAATATATTTAATTGAATTATTAATTAATTAATTGAAATTTTGCAAAATTAAAAATAATAAGGTGATGTCGGTCATACAGAAAATCTACAGTACAACTTTCGTGATATTCAGAACAGAACATTTAAAGAAATTGAAGCATTTTAAAAATGTAAGCCAATGGAATTAATTAAGCTAATTATTAATTACTAATTGAAGGATCAGGTTTAAAATACAGACTTGGGATTTGTTCAAAGACTCAAGAACCTGAGAAAACATGAAATAGGATGGTGGGAAAATTCTAAAGTTGAATAATTTGTCCTTAAAAACAAATAGGTAAATTTGGTAGGCTAATCAAGGGTGCATATATATATATATATATATATATATATATATATATATATATATATATATATATATATATATATATATATATATATATATATATATATATATATATATATATATATATATATATATATATATATATATATATATATATATATATAAACTGAAGAGAAAAATTAACGCACCACTACAACAAACATCAATTGGAGAAAACTGAAACATACAGAACGAGTAGTAACATTGTTAATATACAGCACATAGTTATACATAATGGGGATAATGTGGTGCCCCACAGTGGGAACCCCCGTAACCCTGACACATCGTGGCATATAACTAGGGGACGGTGCATACCTGCAGGGTTTATGTGCATGCCACCTGTCCCTGGCCATCAGTTCTCTTATTATATATATATATATATATATATATATATATATATATATATATATATATATATATATATATATATATATATATATATATATATATATATATATATATATATATATATATATATATAGGCACAAGTCCTTTTGAGGGAATGGAAAATACCCCAAATCGTAGAAATGGAAAAGTAGTCGACAATATCATCATCACTCACGGGTCGGGGGTACGGGGGGCATAGCCCCCCTTAGACATATGCTGGGTATATTACCCAATTTAAATTTTTTAGCCCAAAAATTGTCGTAAAAAACATTTTTTTAAACATCTTACTTTGAACCCCAGTAAAAATTTTGTGGATCCTCAAACTGCACCTTACACCCAAAATATAGAGGCTACATGGAGTTTACTTAAATATAAAAATTAAAAATATATATATATATATATTTATATATTTTTTTTTATTATTTTCAAATTTTTTTTTCAGAGACGGTTCCCTGAAAAGGACTTGAACATATATATATATATATATATATATATATATATATATATATATATATATATATATATATATATATATATATATATATATATATATATATATATATATATATATATATATATATATATATATATATATATATATATATATATATATATATATATATATATATATATATATTTGACGAATTGATGATTATAGCAGGATACATCAACTTCGGTGCGGTGCGCACCAGAGACCGCACCACGCACCGCACCGCACCGCACCATTTTCTTTGCGCACCGCACCGCACCGCACCGTTATTTTTTCTTTCGCACCGCACCGCACCGCACCGGGTTGCTGAAAATGTGTTGCGCACCGCACCGCACCGCACCAAAATGACCGCACCAACGCACCGCACCGCACCGGTGCGGTGCGTCGGCCAACC
>SEYY01014060.1:5000-12500 GCA_009176605.1 Armadillidium nasatum | reverse complement strand
TTGCTATCCATGCATTACAAGTATCATCTATCTTTATTGGATCCAACCTTGAAACATTATATTTTTCAGGATTAATTGGATAGATATACCTGTTGCTCTAAAGCCAGCCTGGATATTATGTGAAGAAAGTCTTTTCCTCCATACTTTACATAGCATATTTGCAAATCCTGCTTTCTTTATGGGATTATTTGCACCTGTTAGGTGAACATGTGACATGAGTTCAGTCTCATAGAGGTTTTATAATGGAGCAAAGCAAGAAACATCTAAAGGTTGCAACAAGTCTGTGAAATTAGGTGGTGTTTTAATAAGGTGATGTTCTCCTTTATGGCCAGTTCAATAGTTGGAATAGTTGCATGGCTCATATTCCCATCCATGATGATTAACAGAGGCCTAGTATACTTTGTCATCTCTATAAATTTCTTAAAAAACTCTTCAAACACTCTCACTATCATCCAGTCTGAATCTGAAACACTGTACATAGTTCCTTCTAGTATATCAGGACCAGCCCAACCCACGATTCCAACATTCTTTTCCCTTTGTAAACTATCATTGAATCTAAAACTTTTCCATCTGCACAGCATCATGCAAGAACAGTTATATGTTCCCATTGGCACCACGTTAGTCTGACTGATTTCTGGCCCATTGTTCCAATAATTTTCCTTTTGTTAGATTGTGAGGGAAACTTGAAACTTGTCTCATCTAAATTCCAAATACAAATCTTTCTTTCCTTAATTCCTAGTTCTTCTCTCTTCTCCTCCAGTAGACTGTAAAATCCAAAAATTACAAAGGGTCTGAGGTAACTATCTTCCTAGCTACCTGCATTGGAACTCCTTTCCTTAGATTTAAGTTATGGTGCCTCATGAAGCCTCTTAACCAGTCACAACCAGGTCGGTTATCTTTGAATGAAGTCATCATTTGATTTTCTGCAATATAAGTAAATGTCACCAAACTCATTTAAAGTTGGTCCTAGTCCCATCTTTTCCATTCTCTTTATAACTGATGCAATCTTCTCTTCTAACTCTGAGAGCAGGGCAATCTTTTTCCCTCTCATCTTCAGGGTATAAATCTCTCATTTTTCTTTCAATTAGCTTATGAAGGTAACCATAGGAAACCATATACTTTAAGTTTTATATATTGAAGCACCATCTATAACTTCTTGAACTGCTTCTTTTAAAGATTCATTGGAATATTTCTTGTTTGGGGCTTTTTAACTGTTTCTTCTAGGCATATCGTGAGGCATTAATTTAAATTGATATTTACAATATATAATTAATACTTATAAATATATATATATATATATATATATATATATATATATATATATATATATATATTATATATATATATATATATATATATATATATATATATATATATATATATATATATATATAATATATATATATATATATATATATATATATATATATATATATATATATATATATATATATATATATATAATATATATATATATATATATATATATATATATATATATATATATATATATATATATATATATATATATATTATATATATATATATATATATATATATATATATATATATATATATATATATTTATATACGAGTATATATTATTGGGATGGAGCGATGCCAAATTTTTTACCGATACCGATATCTAAAAATTCCCCGAAACCGATACCCGATACCTAAAATATGCCGATACCGATACGATACTTTACTCCTATACAAAATTTTTTACCGATACCGATACTTAAAAATATGCCGATACTTACCGATACCGATACTTCACTCATCCCTATATATATATATATATATATATATATATATATATATATATATATATATATATATATATATATATATATATATATATATATATATATATATATATATATATATATATATATATATAATATAATAAATACACTGGAGTAAAAGTTGATATGGTTGGGTTAAGAAATGATAACACTGGGAGTAAAATATGATATATTTTTTGTGGTAAAATATTATAGAAAACTATATCATGTCTTACCTCCAAAAA
The DNA here is from genome assembly GCA_009176605.1 of Armadillidium nasatum. Taxonomy (NCBI): domain Eukaryota; kingdom Metazoa; phylum Arthropoda; class Malacostraca; order Isopoda; family Armadillidiidae; genus Armadillidium; species Armadillidium nasatum. The sequence continues at coordinate 10,468 of SEYY01014060.1, read as the reverse complement.
CTCATTTTCATGTGGGTAAAATGAATATACCCATACTTAATTTGAGGGAGTGCTTAAAAAAAAGCAATAGTTTCTATTGGTTAATAGCTATTGCCCTACCAATTCAGTTTTTACAGAAACTTGAGCCAAATTCACATCATGGTTAACTGTGGAACCTTCTCAACTTTCAAATCAAATTTTTGGTGGGCAATTTTTTATATATTTTACTGGAATCTATACTACATTGCTCTAGGTCAAAGTAATAGTTAAAATATATATTATGGCAAAAGGATGAGGCTAAAAGTACCATTTTTGAATTTTAAAATATTTCATTCTATTTATTTTATATACAGGCTATCATGTTTTACCCCCAAAGAGTGCCTATCATTTCTTACCCCACCTTACTATATATTTTTAAAATTGTCACAAATGAAGATCTGACAACATCCTCTAGGTTATGAAATAAGCTTTTTATTCCCCTGCTTCATATAATTTCTGGACATTTAAGAGAAAAGGAAATTTTAGGCATTACTATAATTTTTATTATTTAGTTTATAACATTTGTATAATTATTATTAGGGATATGGGGAGTCTTGTGTGGTGGTGCTTGACATTTCCAAAGCTTTTGACTGAGTGTGGCATGTGTCACTACTATCCAAGCTCCCTTCCTTTGGGTTTCCTCCTCCTCTTTACTTATGTGTAGTTTTCTCTCAGATCATTCTATATCAGCACTATTGTTAATGGTGTGACCTCTTCCTCCTTTTCTGTCAATTGTGGTGTTCCTCATGGTTCTGTTTTATCTCCATCTTTATTCCTACTTTTCATTAACGATCTCTGCTCCACTTCTCTGTTCATTCATATGCTGACCACTCAACTTTCCATTCTTCTACTCATTTCAAATCTGCTCCCTCCTTTGCTTCTTTTGTTGATTGTCGTCTTCAACTTTCTGACTCCATTGTTGCTGATCTGGACTAGATTTTCCGGTGGGATCGTCTCAACCTTGTGAAATCGAACTCTTTAAAAACTCAACTTCTTTACATCTCTCTCTCAAAAACACCTCCAAACTTTCCTGTCTCTTCCGACGGCTCTCTCGTCTTACCTGTAAACAACATTAACACTCTTGGCCTGAATATAAACAAACTTTCTTGGAAACCATATCACAATGGTTGCTAGGAGAACTTCCTAAAAGCTGGGAATACTATTCAGATTACAGGAATTTTTTGCTTCTAAACAGTTGCTTCAATTATATATGGGTTTCATCCACCCTCGTACGGAGTACTGGTCTCACATTTGAAGGGGCTCCTGTTCTACCTTTCTTTTGGACAGTGTTGATTCTAAAGCTAAAAGATTAACTGTCCGCTACTTTCAAACTCACTTGACTCCCTGTCTCTACAATGTGACGTTGGTGCACTTTCTCTTTTCTATAGATACTACAATGGCAATTGCTCAAGGGAATTAACCTTTTGTATTCCACCACCCTTGCAGCACAAGAGGTGCCATGCTTTCGCATGAATTTTTGTCCATTGTGGGGCCTCCTTTCCAGCCACTTCTGTTTTGTGGAACTCTCTGCCATCATCTGTTTTTCCTACTGCATTTAATCTTCCTCTCTTTAAGGTCTCCGTCTATTGGGAGTGTCTTCTTTATTTCATATTTCTGCCCCCTCCTAGAAAAGGGCTCAGCCTATGAGTGGTTGTAAACTGTAAAATAAAAAAAATAAAAAATAAATAAAAAAATTGTGCTTTTATTTTGAAAATGATTGCAAATAGAATGTTTTATGTAAAATATAAAAATACCATTATGTAATCACTTTAACTCTAATTAAGTAAAACATTTTCTTATTAACATAATTATTAAAAATGATGCTATAAGAGCACTGTTATTTACTAAGGTTTAGGAAGAATATTGTTTGAATAATTATTTAACTTTAAATTTGGTAATAATTTGTAAATTTGTATCTAAAACTTTTTTTTTTTTTTGCAATAAATATTAATTTTTTAACAATTTTAATTCAGCATAATAGTTTAAACCATTAATTTACTAAGTATATTTTAAAAGAATTTAAAATATTTATATTTAAAAAAAAAAAAAAATAATAATAAAAATATATATATATATATATATATATATATATATATATATATATATATATATATATATATATATATATATATATATATATATATATATATATATATATATATATATATTATATATATATATATATATATATATATATATATATTAGGGATGGAGCAATACCAAAATTTTTACCGATACCAAAATATATGCCGATACACTACCAATAAAACTACCGATACCGATACTTTATTGTCCAAAAATTTTACCGATACCGATACCTATACTGTAAAGGCCGATACCGATACTTCACTCCATCCCTATATATATATATATATATATATATATATATATATATATATATATATATATATATATATATATATATATATATATATATATATATATATATGCGTGCGTGCGTGCGTGCGTGCAGAAGGATTCTTAAAGTTTTATTTAATACCATTATACTCTCTCGGCTTTAATTAAAAAAAAAAAAGCAAGCAGTATCAAAATTTAGTTGCTCCAAGACTACAGTCGTGGCGTTTTTAACTATTTTTGTTTGGGAGGCTCTTTTCAACATTTTGCAAAATATTGTCAAATCTAACTTTGCTTCTTCTTCCCATATTTCTTCCGATGTAGTTTTCTTACTTTCTGCTAAAGCTGACCTCTATGCTGAAACCTTTGCTTTTCGTAGCACTTTATATAATTCTCGGAGCATTTCGTACTTTATCCTTTCAAGCCATATATGTCCAAGAATGTAGTCTCTTTTAATGGTGTCATTTCTCGCTCTGAATTTAGCACTAAGATGGCATATGATCCTTGCAGCATCTCTTTCCTTAGTTTCCTATGGTTCTCTAAAATGTGCTTCCAATCTTTGCACCATGCCTTTGCAAACTTTCTTCTATGGTCATCTACTTCATGCATTCCTTCCTCCTGGAAGCCTGTGCTTATTCAACCTGTAATGGGAAAGGAGAATTCTGTCAACCTTTAAATTATCGTCCTATTGTTTTAGTCTCGTTTCTTTTCAAGTTTTCAAAACTATCTATCCTAAACAGAAAGATTTAGAAACATCTTAATTCTTCATATTTTCTTCCGTAAAGAATATTCTAATGTGATTTTCCCTTCTTCCTTTCGTCCTCTGCACTCGAGCTTTTTGAGGAATCTTTTGCTGTGAAGATGAACATACGGAGAACTTTCAATTGTGGTTAGTACAGAGCTATAATCTCTAAACCTCTCTCCTTCATTATCTGTCATCCTGTCCGATTTCCTTTCTTGTCATTCTATTGAAGTTGTTGTAAACGGTCATCATTTTGTCCTATCCAAACTTTTTCTATATTCATTAATGATCTATCTGTAACTTCAACATTACTTCTATGCCATTGGGTTTACTTTTAATTAATTTTTATGGTTTGAAAAGCGTCTCTCCAAACATCATATAACATGTTAGTAAAGTTTCTCCAGGGAATCTGATCTTTCTTGTATTTCTAATTGGAGCATAGAAAACATAATTGTTTTCAATACTTTAAAAATTCAGATCCTGCAATATCTATTTCGGAAATGCGCAACTCATTTTTTCTCTGTTCTATAATTTCTTTCGTTCTTCTTTTTTCGCTGCATTTTCTTTCAGAGGTCATATTGTTCATTCCCAAAAAATTTTAAGAGGTTCAGTGTTACAAGTTACCTCCAAAATTCCTTTTTACATCGCCTCAGTTGTTCGCTTTTTCTTTATTTTTAATTATTTTAGTTGGTTTCTTAGAAACCTTTCTGATATGATGTTAGAAATCTAATTTATATGATTAGATTCTCTACTATCTAGAAGTAGTAAATATTCTCTCATCTAGCTCTAACCATATAGAATGTAGTAGTGGAAATATGTGTAAATCTTGTTCTGTCAAACTTTTCATAAACAGAGGCTCTGAGAAGAAATGTTCTATGCCAAAGATCATTGCTTTACATCTTGCTTGCAATTTAAATGGTGATGACGTGTAACGATGTAAATGATGTAGAGTTTATTTTGATAAATGTAGTGATTACAAAGTTTCCCCCCTCACCCCCTCCTGTAACTGAATACGATTGGATACCATCAAGCGCAAATGTTAGTTTTTTTTTTGTGCTCCAAGCAAAGAATCAAAATCCATTGTGATTACAGGCAGTCCAATATATATATATATATATATATATATATATATATATATATATATATATATATATATATATATATATATATATATATATATATATATATATATATATATATATATATATATATATATATACACACTCATCTGATACGCAAGGTCTATATTTCTTAATTTATAGTGTCCGTGTATTTATATATATTTAGTGTATATTCAGTATGTTTGTTTGTATGGCAGATAGATCCCTTTCTTTTAAAAAGCACTGAATTATGACGATAGTACGTCAACTAAGATCGTAAGGATTAGTTTCCGTTCGGCCGTGATCGAGTGTGGTTGGTGGTCGTAGTTTTGGTTCTTGTGTCCGTTTGTGTATGTGTGTGTTTGTGTATTTTTTCCCCCGTCTCGCTAGTGTCATGCATGTATGATGGTGAATGTGAAAATCATACTATATATATATATATATATATATATATATATATATATATATATATATATATATATATATATATATATATATATATATATATATATATATATATATATATATATATATATATATATATATATATATATATATATATATATGACCTTGCTGTAATAAATGCTGCAATTTACTATTGGGAATGTTCAATTTATTTTATTTTTTAAAAATTTTATTAATTTTATTTTTTTATTTATTTATATATTTATTTATTTTACGTACGTGTTATTGACATAATTATTTTTAGGCCGAATAGCGTGTAAAACTATCGTTTTTTTTTTTTTTTTTTTTTTTTAATTTTAATTTTTTAAAAAAAAAAAAAAAAAAAAAAAATTTTTTTTTTATTTTTTTATTATTTTTTTTTTCGGGAAAATTTTCACGCTCTCAAATGCTTTTGCGTGCTATTACGAGCACACGCATGCTCGCAATTGCGTAGAGTGCATATATTAGTGCTAAATGAACCGTAATGTTTCGTATTATTTCTCCCATCAAGATATATAATATATAATAGTATATATATATATATATATATATATATATATATATATATAATATATATATATATATATATATATATATATATATATATATATATATATATATATTATATATATATATATATATATATATATATATATATATATATATATATATATATATATATAATATTAAATATTTCTTCAACTTTTTTTTTCTCTTTTGGGCGAGGTTTTCTTTCACGCAAACTTGCAAACTGAGTTATTTCGAAAAACCAAAGAAATAGTTTTCGGTATCTATTATTATTATTATTT
>SEYY01014059.1:35000-36283 GCA_009176605.1 Armadillidium nasatum | reverse complement strand
GACCACCAGGACCACAAGGATTGTTTGGAATTGGATTTAAATATTTAGATGAAGAAGGTAATTTTGATATTGAAGATAAAAGGCTAGCAAATGTAGCTTTTCCTCAAGAGAAAAACGATGTTACTACAAAAATTTATACTGATAATTTAGTAAAGGAAATAAGAAGTAAGGTTGATGAAACGTTAAGACGAACAGAAAATATGAATAAATCAATAACTGAATTACAATCTGAAGATGATCATATTAAAAAATTTGTTGAAGAAATGAAATCTCAACTCTTTGATATTCACAATAATGTTATAATGAAAGAAGGTTTTGAGAGCGCTTTAGCAACGATAAATAAACAAATTTCAATTCTTAGTAAAAAGAATAATTTACAAATATGTGCTTATGAAACAATCATTTTTCAAACTAATTCGAAACTAGAAGCTGGGAAGTTTCCCTTCGTTTTAGGGATGAAAGGAGCGGCATCTAAGAAAACTGGTTATGTCATGCCTTATGATGGATTTATCGATACAATCATATTAACCTCGCAAGATATAGATCAGCACATATCCGTAAAACTACTAATTAATGGAAATGAGTATCCTTTACCTTTAGATAAATATGGTGATGAATTTTTCAATAAAATCAGAATTAATGATCTTCGTATTCATGAAGGAGATATTATTCAGATTCAAGCAAATGTTGACACTAATAATATAAAAATCATTTGTTCAAGTTTTCATATGGATATGACTTAGTTAATAAAAATATTATGTTAAGAGATGAAGTAGTTGAATTTGATGAAAGTGATAATAAAGATGATAAAAATATATATAGTGTAACAGATGGTTTTGGAATGGAGGAAGAAGAAGAAAAGGATGATAAAAAAATTAATGATGGTGAAATGGGAAAAATTAAGCATAACGAAAAAGAAAAAAATGAGGATGAACTTGTTTCAAAGAAAATCATAACAATATTGAAGAAAATATAGTTAGAGAAAATATTATAATTAACGATAACTTTGATGGCTTTGGTGATATTGGTAACTTTGATGGCTTTGGTGGTGATATTGGTGATTTTGATGGATTTGGTGATATTGGTGACTTTGATGGATTTGATAACTTTGATGCTGAAAATTGGATGAACACATAGAGATAATGTCTTTTAAACAAAACATTTTTTTCTCTATAATAAATAGATGGAAAACAAATCAGAACTATTAAAAATTTTGAACTATTCAACTGATTATGTACAGACTACAAAATTATCTAATTTATTGAAAGAAGTGACTTACAAAG
>SEYY01014059.1:12500-30000 GCA_009176605.1 Armadillidium nasatum | reverse complement strand
TATATATATATATATATATATATATATATATATATATATATATATATATAACTTTTCTTTTATTTATTTATTTATTTTAGGCCTATTCATCACCGTTGTTTGATTTTGCAACAACACCAGTATTTGACAATAACAGTGCTTCAAACAACTGTGAAATAAATTATTCATTCAGTACAAGTGAGGTATACTTTGTTCTTATATATATATATATATATATATATATATATATATATATATATATATTATATATATATATATATATATATATATATATATATATATATATATATATATATATATATATTATATATATATATATATATATATTATATATACTTTTTAATTTTTAGCCCCTTGGACCTTCCTCACTGGAAGGGCCACACTGCTTTTAGGAAATCCGCAACGGCCGCCGGCCGTATCCAAAGGTCTCTCAGAGAGGAGATGTGATGTAGGGTTCTGTGTTGTGTAAGGGAGGGGCATCTCAGAAGGAGGTGTTCTGTTGTGTCTAGCTGCATACATGCATACATCTTTGACATATTGGGGATAGTGTGTTTTGTATATTGAATCTAAGTTTGTGTGCTTGTAGGTTAGAGTGGTGGCCTGACCTTAATCTGAATAAGGTAATTTGGGTTTTGCGTCGTAATGTGTTTTGAGTATTTGCTATGTCGGGGGGTTGTTCGTTATGATGATTTGGTTGGCGGGTGTTGAGATAATTTAGTGTTATGATGGTGTGTATGTATTTGATTAGTGGTGTGTTGTTTGCAGTAGATGGAATGGTTCAGAATATGTTACTGTAGTATAGGGCAGGGGATGATGAAGGTAATTTTAGACGGTGTCTTGTGTGGTCTTGTAGGGTATAGTGACAAGGGTGTGATATGTCTAGTGTGTTTCTGTAGAATTGGGTTCCTATCATGTCTAGGTGAACACGGATCGGGAGTATTTTTGTTTCTTCGTGTAAATGCTGAATTGGAGGTGGTTCTAGTGCAACCTGTGATGATTCGAAGAGCGGTATTTTGTTTTTTTTTTTTTTTTTTGTAATTTCTCTGTGTTTGAGGGTGAGGTGGCAGGGTACCAGGCTGGAGATGCGTAATTAAGTGTTGGTCTGATGAACTGTTTGTATGCTATGATGAGGGTGGTTAATTCGTTACTGAAATTGTTATGTGACAGTGTTCGAATGATGTTTAATTTCCTGTTTGCAGTGTTGGTTATGTTTTCGATGTGTTTTGAGAAGGTGAAGTGTGTGTCATATGTGAGGCCTAGGATCTTCGGAAATTTATTTAAAGGAATGAGGGTATATATATATATATATATATATATATATATATATATATATATATATATATATATATATATATATATATATATATATATATATATATATATATATATATATATATTATATATATATATATTTTGACCACACTCTATGCATAAAATTTTAATTTTTTCTCAAAAATTCTTTTCAACTTTCGCTGAGAATTTAGTTAGGAAGGCCTAAGGACTTTACGATATTATTACTGTAGTTCGCAAATTTTGTAGTTCTGGGTATACATCTTACTTACATTGGTTAACTATTTCGTCACTTCTATTCTGACTGGAAACGTACGTTCATTCAGCCAATAACCGAAGGAGGAGGGAAACCCATCTCAACTCTATAATTATTCTTTAATCTCTTTTCTTTCTGAAGGTTTTATAATCTACTCTGAACATGAAAATTTTTACACATCTAAGATTTCCTAATATTATCTCAGATCGCCAGCATCGCTTTATTAAAAAAACGCTCTACATTTTGTAATATTTTCTTTCACTTCTATCAGATCTTAGTCCTATGTACTTCTGCATTTCGGTAGATCTTTCGCTGTCGCGCAGGATTTACCGAAAGCTTTCGATAAAATCTGCCATAAAACTTGGAATTTCATAATTCCCTCTCTCGAAATTTATCTTTCTCTCTCATTTCCTATTTCTATCGTTCTGTAGCAGTTCTGAACTGCCACCATTCATCAATAAAATTTATTAATAGTGGTGTTCTTCAAGGATTTTACCAATCCCCAACTATTTTTTTAATTTTCATTAATGATCAATGTTACTTCGTCTCCTTTCAACTACTATGTAGATGAATCCATCAATCATTGCTCCTTTCAATTTGAAAACCGTAACTCCATACTGCAGTTAATAGACGCAGGGAAGGTAGCCTTGGAGCAACTAACATCTAATCTACCGTTTATTTCATATCGAGGTTGAGAAAACCTCGTCGTTTTCAGTGTCTCTACAACTCCTTCATCTATACTCGACACAACTATGACAATTCGAAAAATCAAAACTCAAACCTTCATAGTGTTTCATTTCCCGTTTTTTGTATTAATAAAATCAATTATGCCCAAATCTAACTCAATTATGCCTAAAATTAGAATTTCTTCTAAAGATGTCATTTCTGCTCTCTCTGAGCTTAATACTAAGAAGGCGTACGGTCCCAATGGTATGCCTCCTGTGGTTCTCAAAACTTGTGCTTCAGAGCTTGCACCGTGCCTCGGTAAACTATTTCGTCTTTGTCTTTCTACTTCTACCTTCCCTTCTTGCTGGAAACGCGCGCTTATTCAGCCTGTGCCGAAGAAGGGGGACCCCTCTCAGCGCTCCAACTACTGTCCTATTTCTTTGACCTCCGTTCTCTCTAAAGTTTTCAAGTTTATCCTTAACAGGAAGATTTGGGAACATCTCGATTCTTCTAATCTTTTCTCAGATCGCCAGTATGGCTTTCGTAAGAAACGCTCTACTGGTGATCTTCTTTCCCTTCTCTCTGACTCTTGGTCCTCCGCTCTTCGGCATTTCGGTGAATCTTTTGCTGTGGCGCTGGACATATCGAAAGCCTTCGATAGAGTCTGGCACAAAGCTTTGATTTCTAAACTTCCCAATTTTGATATCTATCCCTCTCTCTGTGATCTTCTCATTAATTTCCTTTCTGGTCGTTCTATAGCAGCTGTTGTAGACGGCCACCGTTCATCCTTTAAATCTATTAACAGTGGTGTTCCTCAGGGTTCTGTCCTATCACCTACACTTTTTCTACTTTTCATTAATGACCTTCTCTCTATCACCTCATCTCCTATCCACTCCTATGCTGATGACTCCACCCTTCATTATTCCTTCCAGTTTGAAAAACGTCCCACCCAACAGCAGTTGATAGACTCGAGAAAGGTAGCCTTGGAGCAACTAACCTCTGATCTTTCTCGTATTTCAAATTGGGGCAGAGAAAATATGGTTGTTTTCAATGCCTCAAAAACACAATTCCTTCATCTCTCCACTCAACGCAATCTTCCACACAACTATGATATATTCTTCGAAAACACAAAACTCAAGCCTCATCTATTCTTAATATTCTTGGTGTTTCTTTTTCTCGTGATCTTTCTTGGAAAGATCCCATTACTTCTCTTTCTAAACAAGCTTCTAGGAGGTTGGGTGTTCTGAGGCGCCTTCAGAATTACTTCACGCCACCTCATTTGCTTGCTTTGTATAGGGGTGTTGTTCTCCCCTGTATGGAGTATGCTTCACACATCTGGGGTGGTTCCACACATACAGCTCTCCTAGAGAAGGTGTAGTCTAGGGCATTTCGTCTCATAAAACCTCCTGCTCTTACTAACTCTCTTCAATCTCTTTCTGCCCGTCGAATTGTGCGTCACTCTCTCTTTACTATCGCTATTACAACGGACACTGCTCTTCTGAACTCTCTCGTCGCATACCTCCTCCACTGAGAAGAGCTCGTGCGACACTCCTTTCTAGTCTCATCCTTTCTCTGTCCAAATCTCCGACCCCAGACTTAACCGCTATGCTCAATCTTACATATACTCTACTGGTAAAGTCTGGAACACACTCCCTTTATTATTTTCGAACCTTCCTTTGATTTGCATACTTTCAAATGCCGTGTATCGGGACACGTCGGCCACCATCGACCAGAATAGATCTTTCCCATCTCCGGTGGAATTTGGTAGGCCTCTGGCCTTTGCCCACTGGAGGAGATAAAAAAAAAAAACATTAATTAATTTTCTAAACAAGCTTCTAAGAATTTGAATGTTCTAAGGCGAATTATGAATTTCTCCACTGCACCCGTTTCTTTTTCTTAATAGTGGATAGGACTCGCATCTGGATTAATTTTATTTATAATGCTCTAAAAAAATGGGGGGTCTATTTCTTTTCTTCTTACATACTTTTCCTTTCTAACTAATTCTCTACAGTCTTTTTCTGCTGTCAAATTTTTTATTCTTTTTTTATACTATCGCTATTATTATTGACACTGTTCTTCTAAACTCTTTCGCCGCATATCTCCTCCATTGAGAATGGCATGTGCGACACGCTTTTTTACATAATCTCATCCTCTTTCTGTCAAACTTTCTGATCCAAGACTTAATAGGTATGCGCAATCTTTCATGTACTATACTTTTAATATCTGAACATACTCCCTTTATCAATTTTCACAATATCCTTTGACTTTAGGACTTTCAAACGCCGGTATTATGGGCATTTTCATTTTTAGCTTTCCAGATTTCAGGTTTTTCACTAACTTTGTGTAAATTTTACTAGGCCATTGACCTTTTGGACGACAATGTAAAAAAAAACAGCTATATATATATATATATATATATATATATATATATATATATATATATATATATATATATATATATATATATATATATATATATATATATATATATATATATATATATATATATATATATATATATATATGTTGTTTTTTTACACACATGCAGACACATCGAAAAAAATTTACTCTTTTATCACTTGTAAAGAAATTTTCAAATTATATATATATATATATATATATATATATATATATATATATATATATATATATATAATATATATATATATATATATATATATATATATATATATATATATATATATATGTGTGTGTGTGTGGGTGGGGTGTGAGTGTGTTTTTTTACACACATGCAGACACATCAAAAAAAATTTACTCTTTTATCACTTGTAAAGAAATTTTCAAATTTATTGCAAAATTTAAAACACTATAAAAATAGGAAAACCATCAGTTTAAAGTTATTCTCTAGCAAAATGAGATGAGTTCAATATTCTACTCACAAATTTAAATATATAAAAATTTTGTCAATAGCAACTAACGAATCGTAATATTTATAATTTTTTTTTTTATTATAATTATAATAAATTCCTTTGGTAAATATTAAATTTTATGTATTTACATTTGACATTTGTTTACTATATATGAATATTAATTGATTTTAAATTAATTTATCTCTGCAGGCTCTGGAAGAATTTTAAATACCAGAGTTTGATGGTAATTTTGCTTGCGACGGTGCTCCAACGGAACTTCTGAAAGACATTTCAGAATTTTATTTTAAATCGGTTAGTTAGAGTATTTCAATTATTTTTTGTCTCATTCTACAATTTAACGACTTACTTAGAACTACTGTAATTTATTTTCGATAACTACAAGTAATATTCTCATTTGTAATATTGAGGATATAATTTAAATAACAAATTAAACATTTGAAATATATTTCCTTTTTCAGAATAAGGATCAAAGGTGTGAAATTTGTTTAGAAATTATGTTCAATACTATAGCAAGTCTCATACCATGTGGTCATTTATACCACTCACTCTGCATTAAAAAATGGCTGAAACAATCAAAGAATTGCCCAATATGCCGTCACGAACTGTAATATTTTTAAAATGAAGCATTTATTAAAAGTAATAGTAATATATATATATATATATATATATATATATATATATATATATAATATATATAATATATATATATATATATATATATATATATATATATATATATATATATATATATATATATATATATATATATATATATTAAAAAGTTTATATTAATAAATACAAGTTTAAATATTTAAAAAAAAATTAAACAAAGTAAAGTACAAAATCGATAGCTTTCAACGCTACATAAGAACCAAATTCTCAAAATAAAATTAAATAAGTAAAAGGAACAGTAACTCTAAAACCAAATGTTGTCAAGGGCGCAATTCTAACGACACCATTCTCTCCCTTACTTAAAATGCCAGCGAAAAGAGGATGAGGGAAGGGATGCACCCAATCAAACTAGAAAATATTTGAAGAGTTACTGGTCGTCTGTTTATTTTTTTTTATTTTTAAGTCTTTCAGATGTCCCCGCGAAAACTTAAAATTTTTTACATTTTTAAATTTAATTATTTATTTTATAATTGAACTTTGTACAAAGATTTTTCATTTTTATACATTTTAATTTCTTATATTTTGGAATTTTTAAGTCTGTCGCATTCTCTGACAAATAAGCCAGTGACCTGCACCCAGCCCTCATCGTTTTTTTGGAAACTTGTATATAGAGTTATCTCGGCTAAAAACTATCGTCCAGAAAATTGGAGGATTCTACAACGATTGCGGGTGGACACCCGCTAACTTAAACATTAATTTTTCCGAAAATAAATGGCTAAAAAATCATTCAATTTTAATTTCGAAAATTGATTTAACTATGTTTATCATAAAAATTTTAAAAAAAATATGTTTTATATAATTATTTCCAACAAACGATTAAAAAAACTTATTACATTTGATTAATATTTACTTTCCCAAACAATGTTTTTATTTACCAAGTAAATTGATTTAATATCTAACGCACACTCTACACAATCAAAATTTATATTTGACTGAAAATACTCCAAACATGCCTATATAGCAAAAGCCCATATAGCCCCATTTACTTCATTCTTGTTACACTGGGCACACTCTAATACATAGCATTTACATTTTGACGAATAAAAGTTTCAACTGAATCAACTAATTTTTGTTAATAACATATCTTGGTGTAAATTTTCTTCATAATCATAATTAAAAAAAAATTTATTACAATTTTCTAAGAAATTATAACAGTCATTCAACGCTATTTGACCTAAATGCGGTGCATCGGTTTAGGTAGTTAGTACAGATATTGAATGTTCTTTAAAGTTTTGAAAATTGAAAAACTTACTCTATCTACAATATATATATATATATATATATATATATATATATATATATATATATATATATATATATATATATATATATATATATATATATATATATATATATATATATATATATATATATATATATATATATATATATATATATATATAAACTGAAGAGAAAAATTAACGCACCACTGTAACAAATGTAAATAGGAGGATACTGAAACATGCAAAATGGATAGTAACATTGTTAATATACAGCATATGGGTATACATAATGGGGATACTGTGATGCCCCAGCGTGGGAACCGTCATACCCTACGATACCGTGGCATGTAAGTAGGGTGCTGTAAAAATCTGCAGGGTGTATGTGCATGCAACCTGTCCCTGGCCGTCAATACCAAGTGTGGCCTCTCCCTTGTACGTTTGACAGCTAAACCCCGTTGATGCATGATGAAGATGAGGTCATGGATAGTTTCCTGTGACAGTTCCTCCCATAGGTGAACAACCGTTTGTCGCAGGTCGTTAAGGCTGTGTGAATGGTGCTGTAGCCGTAGCAGCCAACTTTTCAGAGTGTTCCACAGATGCTACATGGGGTTTAGGTCGGGACTGTACTCGGGCCAGACCAATGTTCGAATCCCTACCGTGTTGAGGTAATCTCCAACACATCTGGTTACTTGCGGTCTGGTGTTATCCTGCATGAGGACGAAGGCTTCACCGATGTAGGTTACAAATGCTACTACGTACGGTTCGAGTATGTCCGTTATGTATCGTTGCCTGGTTAGGTACCCTGCATCGAAGACGTGTAACTCCGTGCTGGCATGGAATAAAATATCACCCAAGACCATGGCGAAACCACCACCGAAGGGTAGTATCTCTTGCATTGTGCATGCCGCATAGCTATGGTGACGTCTCCGATAAACCCTGGAACGTCCATCGGATCCGTGCACATTGAATCGGTACTTCTCCGTAAATAGGATACTAGCAAAATCCAGGGGCCGCCAATGCAGGTGTTGTTGTGCGAAACCCATTCTTGCTCTTCGGTGCTATCTGGTGATTCGTGGGCCTTCTTGCTGGCCTCAGTGGGGGATATCCATGTTCCACCAAGGCGACGTCGAATGGTATTTGTGCTAACAAGGGTCTGATGGACAGCCTGCAACTTGGCAAGATGGTCACGTGGTGTTTCATGTCGATCGCGAGCTGTCATTAACCCTATATATCTGTTCTGTACGGCCGTTGTTGCCCGTTGCCAACCTTGG
The DNA here is from genome assembly GCA_009176605.1 of Armadillidium nasatum. Taxonomy (NCBI): domain Eukaryota; kingdom Metazoa; phylum Arthropoda; class Malacostraca; order Isopoda; family Armadillidiidae; genus Armadillidium; species Armadillidium nasatum. Next base: position 21,731 of record SEYY01014059.1, on the reverse strand, counting down.
CCAGGAAGCCTGGTGTAATCATCTGTCAACTCGTATCACTGTACAACCTTTCCGATGCTTGTACGGGAAACCGAACCGTCTGCCCAGTTGGCGTTGACAGTGCGCTTCAGCTGCCAATGTTGTGATTGCCACACAGTCGTCGCGTGTCAAACTCCATCGTAAATTCTCCATATTACTTGCACAAGCGTTAAAGGTTGAATACTCTCGATACCCGGCATACCCGTGACGTTACCTTTCCTTCCACGTCACTCACCGAATTTGACTGGTTTCCCCCTTTACCGTATTTCGTCGATATCGTACCTACGCCCTGCAAATCGATGCTAAACTGCATTATTGGGGGACTTACGGGCGCACATCTCCTCACACCGGCACCATCATTACCCTACAATGTCGTCGGGATCTCCCAACTGATAAACTATTGATGGTGCGTTAATTTTGCTCTTATATATATATATATATATATATATATATATATATATATATATATATATATATATATATATATATATATATATATATATATATATATATATATATTATATATATATATATATATATAATTTTGTTCAGTTAAAAATTTTTTATCGGTTACTTTTGACGGATACCAAAAGAAAGTTTCAATACTGATACCGATACTTCTCTCCATCCCCATATATATATATATATATATATATATATATATATATATATATATATATATATATATATATATATATATATATATATATATATATATATATATATATATATATATATATATATATATATATATATAGTAGAAAACAGGATGACGGCATCACCAAACAAATCCTCCATAACCCTCATAACAACAGACAAACACTTATCCAACACCTACCCACAAGTCCTACTAAACAACACCCCCATACCCTTCAACAAATCCCCAAAGATTCTCGGCCTAACATTTGACACTCACCTCACTTTCTCCAAACACATTCAAAATACTACCACAGCCGCAACCAGAAAACTCAACATCCTCAAAACAGTGGCCAACACTGACATACACAACAACATACAAACCTCAATTGCAATCTACAAACAATTTATACGCCCCACCATCAACTATGCCTCCCCCATCTGGCACCCCCTGCTCTCCGACAAAAACTTAACGACACTCCAAATAACACAAAATAAAGCCCTTCGCACCATCACCGGCTGCACACCCACAACCCCTCAACAACACCTTCATAACGAAACCAAGATACTACCTATAAGGAACCACCTCGAAATGATAGGCACCCAATTCTATGCAAAAACCCGTCTACCCACACACCCATGTCACAAAACTCTCCTCCAACCTACCAATCAAAGACTTAAACAACCTACATCGTCCACCGGAGCCTTATACAAACGGATCCTAAATCACATTCCCCCTCCTCCCCCCAATACCACAACAACCAAACATATACACACTCAACTTACACATTCTTATATGATCAACAGACCTCCAAACAGCATCCTTAACGAACCCCCTCCCGAAATAAACACCGACTCCAACAACCTCCCAAAGACACTTACAAATCTCACTAGCAAGATTGAGATGCGGGCACCACCCAAACTTACAACATTACAAACACAATTTCAATTTAAACCAGGCAACATCTTCCACTTGTACCAGATGCAAAAGGGCCCCGGAGACCGTAGATCACTTTCTTTTAGACTGTCCCTCCAACTGTCGCCCCAAAATCTTCTGGGGCATCACTTCTTTGAAAGATCTCTGGACGAGACCGACTGCGGCGGGAGGCTTCATTAGCGAAGTGTGGCCGCCTCAACAAGGGGTGGTCAGGGGGTGAGAAGGAAAAAAAAGGTAATAGGATATATATATATATATATATATATATATATATATATATATATATATATATATATATATATATATATATATATATATATATATATATATATATATATATATATATATATATATATATATATATATATATATATATTGTTTTTGTTTTTGTTAATATATTCCCATTTGTTCTTCCAAACACTTATTTCAATTTTAAGATTTTTTTTGGAGATTTATTGTAATATATTTGATTGTCATTATTATTTTCTAATTATTATTCTTATATTTATAAACAAATGTTTCCTTTACTTTTCATGCATACTGAGATACATATTACTTCTCTCTTATTTCTTCTCTAATGCTAGTACTTTTTATGATTCGAATCATGTGCCGATCTTGTGTCCTCTTCAACTTCATTTCCCTAAAAGATTAGGATATAGGTGAAAATTTAGTACTTATTGCAATTGATCGAACTATCTTTAGTACTATGCAATATCTCATGCAGCTTCTGTCGTTTCCAGAATATTCGGATCAACTGCAGAAATTATAGAATCATCTCTTGCCGAATTTAGAAGATTCTGTCACGTGTGCTGAATCAGGATCCACTAACTACAACAACAAAAAAAAAAAAAAAAAAGGCGAAACATCTCTCTTCTTTGAAACATTCCCCTTCCTCCAAATTTTAAACCCTTCCAGATGTGGAACGGCTGATATATATATATATATATATATATATATATATATATATATATATATATATATATATATATATATATATATATATATATATATATATATATATATATATATATATATATATATATATATATATATAATATATATGTTAAATCAGTTTTAAATGAATCATTGTTCATTATTCTCAATACCTGTTTAAGATATATATATATATATATATATATATATATATATATATATATATATATATATATATATATATATATATATATATATATATATATATATATATATATATATATATATATATATATATATATATATATATATATATATATATATATATATATATATATATATATATATATATATATATATATATATATATATATATATATATATATATATATATATATATATATATATATATATATATTTAATGTAAATTTCAATTCTTTCATGAAAATGATTGTTACATACATTTATGTTAAAAATGTTTCAATAAAATTATAACTTTAATATTCTATTCCAACCTAATCGAAATGGAGAAAATTATATTGAAAAAATAAATATATAAAAATATATATATATATATATATATAATATATATATATATATATATATATATATATATATATAATATATATATATATATATATATATATATATATATATATATATTATATTATATATATATATATATATATATATATATATATATATTTAATTGCTTGTATCATACTCCATATGTCAGTCATATGATTCAAGGGACTATTACTGCAATACTTTATGAAAGTTTTGCACTTTTAAGATCTTAATTTGTGTATATATTATATACTTCAAAACAACTATGATTCGGTATGAAAACGGTAATACTCTATATATCATTTCCGTTTGAAAGGGTTCTTAGGCCATATCAAATATCATTTGAGGAGAGCTGCCTTGGAATTAATTCCTAAGGAACCTAGAAACATGATTGTTTTCAATTTTTTACAAACCTTTTCAACGTTCTGCACAACAAAATCATTTTTTTTAAACAATAATCCTTTGTCTGTCAATTCTTTCGGTCACAGTTACAGGTCATCTTTCATGAAAATATCAAATTGTTTCTACTTTTAAGCATGATTCTCAGAGGTTCGTTGTTCTGAGGCGCATTTAAATTTTATAAGCTATCACAGTTACTTGTTTTTTATTTTATCTAGATGAAGCTTGACTTTGTATATAGTTTATGCCATACATGTATGACAGTATCGAACTTTTTTAAAATGGTGGTGTCTAGGTCTTTCTTTTTCTTTTTTTTAAATTACCATAATATGACCAAATCTTTAAGGCATCTTTTCGTGTCAAATTGTAGCGCAAATCTCGGTATGCAACCTTTATTAGAAATTACTGCTCTTCAGAACTTTCTAGTTATTGAATGAAGTATTAGCCTTTCTTTGCCCAGGAAAGATCTCATATCATCTACTCCACTATTAAATTTCTTAACAATAATTTTTTCTTTGATATTTTTTATACATTCAAGAAATGAAAATAAGGACATATCTGCTTTAAATTTTTCATACTTTTGTTTTGTCAACTCGGGCAATGTTGGTAGTTGTCTGTATTTTAGCTATTAGAGCGCGCGTACGAATGGGGAAAAATATTTTTTATTCGATAAATCACTAATATTTAAGATTTTTAAAATTAATATAATAGTATTTGACTGACACGTTAAGTTTGGAAATAATAATAATATTAAAAAATGACAATTAAAATTCTAAAGTTCGAGAATAATCGAAATAAAATCGATAATCAATTTAAAGCGAAAATTCTAAAGTTAAAAAATATCGAAAAAATCGATAAATTTTTTTTAAAATAGTCGATAATATAATCGATTAAAAAAATTGTTAAAATAATCGATAATATAATCGATATAATTACACAAAAATACGATATTGGTCAAATGGTTGATGAATTTTATGAGAATGTAGTAGTCGTCCAAACCGTCGACACTTTCAAACTGAAGAGTAAAACAGTCGACACATTTTTTTAAAAAGCGTCCAAAGCGTCGACACATTGTAATTAAAGTGAAAAACAGCCGTCAGATTTTTTTCAAAAGTGTCGGCCCTTTGACCTGTCGATTATTTTCCGTATCGACGATTTGGGTATAGCGCCCTTTTCAATAAGTAAAATATTTTAAATAAACAAATTAAAGAGGGTGTGAAAAATTTATATATATATATACATCTGGTTGATAAAGGATTGGGATTTCGTCGCAGTCAGGACAATTGGAAAATTATTCTTGGCAACTTCTAAAGGCTGGGAACCTTTTTTACCAGTATTTTCTTCCCATGTAGGGTTGCCGGAACATGTAGTTTCTGCAGCCGACGCCACCCTGCATCTAGCGGGATATGGTGTAATATATATATATATATATATATATATATATATATATATATATATATATATATATATATATATATATATATATATATATATATATATATATATATATATATATATATATATATATATATATATATATATATATATATATATATATATATAATATATATATATATATATATATATATATATATATATATATATATATATATATATATATATATATATATATATATATATATATATATATATATATATATATATATATATATATATATATATATATATATATATATATGAACCTATATAGTCTCTATATACAGGAATGTAAAACGTCCTCATCAGCTGATGGGAAAAAATAGGCATCCCCATTCACTTTTGCATACTCGGATTTCAAAAACTGACATCAGATACACCACTATATATATATATATATATATATATATATATATATATATATATATATATATATATATATAATATATATATATATATATATATATATATATATATATATATATATATATATATATATATATATATATATATATATATATATATATATATATATATATATATATATATATATATATATATATATATATATATATATATATATATATATATATAATATATATAATTTAACCACCCTTTATATATATTTGGTGTTTTTTTATTTTCAATTTTTGAATTTTTTTGATTACAACCCCAATTGTTTTTCCATTGTGTATAAAACTAACATATAAAATATTTGTTCAACTGATCAATATTAAGGTAACCTCCAAAAGCCTTAAAGTTGGAAATTCACATTTTTACTTTTTTTTTTTACATGTATTTGGTTTACAAATATTTTTTGGAAAACAATGACAAAATAGAAATATAATTTTATTTTTCCCATATTTCCTCATATTTATGACTACATTCTACAAAGATTTGCAAGGAGATTGTGATTGCACCTCTATTATTAGGCTTATTTTAGCAATATCTACATAACTTTTCTGTGTTCAGCAACAATTTGTAAAACGTTCTGTTTTTCTTTTTAATTTTTTGTTAAAGGGTTTTGATAATCCTGTATTAGTTTCATATCTCAACTGGTTCATCATCATCAAAGAATGCAAATGCAGCGGTTTCTTGCGCTAAATACCATAAGTGGTTTACAAATTTTTTTGCGCTAGCACTACAAATATCTTGATCCAAATCCTTATGCTCGATTAATTTCAATAAAAAATTGCAATCATTATATGGAGCTTAACACCCACTGTTGCAATAAACCAAGCTCTCAAATAGTGTGATAAGGAAAATACATATTCTTCTGATCGAATCGCTTTTTTTAGGTCAATGTAAACTGATCTTGAAATAAATAAATTTTAAAGGCGTAAATCGCCTTCGACATCCACCGGGCTTGGCTCACAGCTCCAGGAATGCGAAATGAGATTCCTTGTCCTGGAGAACTGCCGAGAAAGATCAATGTCAATTCTAATATTTCCCGATAATCATGTCTTTGCTGCTTCTGACTTAACTACTCTTCTAAAAATTTCAACGCACTTCCACGGACATCCTCGCTAACAACTACTGTCCTACAACGATATTTATTCCTGTTTATAGTAGACCAAGTTTCCCTAAATCTTTTAAACAATTTATATCTGGTCCAGAACTTGATCCCATTAATAGATCAAAACAACTTTTCAATACTAATTCAAAGCTGTGATGTCGACATGGATGGTAGAGCAAATCCCGATCAAACATTCTCTCGATATTTATACAGGCACCATTTACTCTGTCGGTGTTGCTTGCTGTTGTGTCAAAACACAGTGCCTCTATCTTTTTTTATGTTTCATTTTGTCACTTCTTGTTCCAATTTGTCACTTCTTGCTCTTCTCCTGTAGATACTGAAATTTCAGGGATTCCTAATAATTGTTCTTTGCCATCAAAAGTTACAAGTATTGCCAGTCTATCTGCTTTTTCTACACCACATAATTCTGGAAGAAGTTTGTTATCAGAATGAAGCACCAAAGCACTACAATCTGCTACAGTAAATTTCCCTTTAATTTCTGCCTGTCTCTTTTCCCTGAATTCTTTCTTTCAACGTTGAAATGAGGTACGATTAATAATTAAGGTTTTGTTATTATATTTGAAAGCTTCTGCTGCTTCCATTAAAAGGTAAACTGCTTTACGATCACTAATTTTACATGTGTCTAATGTTTCACATAGGCATGGAGGGGAAAAATCTAATGTACCACTTGACTAGAAGTTCTTTCTGTCACTGAATCACTTGTGAATGAGAGTCCAATCTTAATAAAAATATTTTTATTACTTGACCGTTGAGCTGAAATTTTCAGTGATTTCGCATAACGGTTTAAAGTTATTTGGACCCAAAGTTGAAAAAAATGAATAACGAGGTCAAATCACTGGTGCACATGAGCTGAAAACTTAATTGAATAATCTTAGCCCCAATTTCTTGCATTAGTAGAAATTTATTTTTGATAACACGTCTAGAAAAAGTTATAAGCAATCGAATTTTTTTTTTAATTTGCAAAAAACATACCCTTCCGGAGGAAAAAAATTTTTTGAAAAAAAACGCTATCTACATTTTTTTTTTTTTTTTTTTTTTTAAAATTATATAGCGGAGGGACAGGGCTACAACTTTTATTTAGTGCACTATTAAATACTATTTGTTTAAAGGGAGATATTGCCTCATAAACATTTGGAATTTTTGAAAATTGATCTTTACCCTTACCAAAAATAAGAAATGCTGTAGTTGTATTTTTTTATTGAAAAATTTTTTGTCCGGAAAGATTAATTTTTTCGACGTTGGTCAGTATTGGGCTTAACATTTTTCTAAAACTCAGAGAACAAATTCCGTTAGAAGCTTTAGCCAGTATAGAATTCTGAATATACAGTAAAAATATCAGGTCATTCCGAAAAGTGGTTTGGCCCTAACATTCATTTGAAAAAGGGCCAAATTCCCCCCCTCCCCCCAAAAAAAATTAATCGTTAGAAACTCAGAAAAACGCTATAAATGGATTTTTTTCACCGGGAAAAAAGCTATGTACACTGAAATGCTCAGAGGAATCGATCAAGAAACTAAGTAAATTTTAAGATTGAACCGTGCCCTTGAATATCTTTATGTGGGTCATAAGCATTTTTCACCTTTTTTCATCTCCACCATCACTGCTTGATCATGGTAACTCAACCGTTACATTTCACTCAATTTCTTCATAAGTTCTCTTGAGTTTCCTTCTTTGGTCTTTCCGTTTCTGTTTATATTCTTCACTTACTTTGTTTCAAATCGCTGCCAGCCATGGAACCTGGTCGCCCTTTCATACGTTGAATTAATATAAATGTACTATCTTCTTCATTCTTAAAGATGTTTAGCACATTTTCATGGGCAACATCGAATAAATCATTAAATTTATCTGTGAATTTAGTTAATTTATTGATTTCGATATCTGATACTCTATTTATTCTCTTCTGTAAATCTGCCAATTCATTATGCAGCGATACACTATTTTCATTGCAGTGATCAATTCGTTTTGTAGGAATGCGTGGCTTTTCCAAAAAAAATGAGCACTTCTTTTACGAGTAGAGATGCACTTTCTTTGAGAGATAATTTAAATACATGTAAATTATAGGATAAAACTCGAAATACTTGCAAATTTGAATGAAAATTTGTACATATAATGTGGTTTTCTGTATGTCTTATCAAATTTATTTGGTAACTTTTACGTAGAGAGTGCGAAGAAGTCACAATACATGTTCAGTAAAGCAAACAAAATATAATATATCATTATATATATATATATATATATATATATATATATATATATATATATTATATATATATATATATATATATATATATATATATATATATATATATATATATATATATATATATATATATATATATACAGTGGAACTCCAATATTCGTCATTAATCCGTTCCTGAGGGGATGACGAATATCGAAAAAGACGAATATCGAATAATTTTTTCCCATAGGAATTAACTAAAAATGGATTAATTCGTTCCCAGCCTCGAATTTTGCCTATCTATTCTTTAACAAAAAAAAAAAAATTTCAATCTAGAATCGATCTCCGAAATCATTTCAAACACTGTACAATTCAACTACAGTACATATTAAACAGCGTACTACTGCCATAAATAATACGTAATACGCACTGTGTAGGCCCTACATAAACGCTAAACACAAATAAAATTTTAAAAAAAATTTACCTTTTGGATGAGAAAAACAATGATTGTTATTAAGAGTTTTTATTTTTAAGGTTATAGGCTTTCGTAGGTAGGACGAATATTGATTTTTCGACGAATATCGGAAAAA
>SEYY01014059.1:0-5000 GCA_009176605.1 Armadillidium nasatum | reverse complement strand
CCAGACTCGCCTTGGCTTGAGGTAAGTAGAAGGAATTTGGAAAAATTTAAGAGAAAATTTATTAACTCTCTGTGATACTGTCATCAAATGAAAGATGCTTTCTATCCTCTTCCCCTCATTTTATTTCTTCCATCCATTTTTGTTGCTATTGTTTGAGTGGTTATTATTATTTCTGCTGTTGTTAATATTGCTGGTAGGGGCGTTATCTAAGTTTCTCGTATTGACCATATTTACAGTATTCTCGTGAGATTTAATTTACTGTAATTATAATGATGGTAAGTGTTATGTACGCACTTGTAATTCGATAATTGGAAAAACTTTTTGATATTTTAAGGGGCTTGCAAATAATTTAACATATATGGCACACAGACGTAGGAAACTGAAAGAGAATTTAGGTAACATGTTTGCTCTCGACACTGGTTGAAATAAAAATAATAATAATAATAATAATAATAATAATAATAATAATAATAATAATAATAATAATAATAATAATAATAATAATAATAATAATAATAATAATAATAATAATAATAATAATAATAAAATATAATAAATAATAATAATAATAATAATAATAATAATAATAATAATAATAATAATAATAAATAATAATAATAATAATAATAATAATAATAATAATAATAATAATAATAATAATAATAATAATAATAATAATAATAATAATAATAATATATTTCTTTAAATAAATAGCTCTTTGGAGATCGGTCTTTCAAAGGGCCAGATTACATAACTGAGAAATTTCTCTCAAGAGATCCAGATTTGAATCTTTATATTTATCAAATGGATTATTTTGGACCAGTTTCAGATGGAAACATCATACCGGGATTCGACAGAAGGAATTGTTAATTATAATATATTATATATATATATATATTATATATATATTATATATATATATATATATATATATATATATATATATATATATATATATATATATATATATATATATATATATATATATATATATATATAATATATATATATATATATATATATAATATATATATATATATATATAATATATTATATAATATATATATATATATATATATATATATATATATATATATATATATATATATATATATATATATATATATATATATTTAATATATTAAATTAAATAACAATATGACAATAATAAAACAAACCCTGTTTTCTTTTAAAGACCGTAATCTAAAAAATGATTTTTTCCTTTGATTTTGTAATAGTAGATTTACTTTATTTAATTCTTATTGAAACTTAATTTTGTTTTTAGGGGTTAACCATCAGGATGATCTTCATTATTTATTCGGTGGAGGACCTCGATTCACTCAGCCGTTGAAAACTGAAAGCGATTTTAAAGTGAGGAAATTGTTCGTTTCAGCTTGGACAAACTTTGCCAAATACGGGTAAAAAATTAATTCCTCTTCGACGTTAATGGAAAAGAGTAAATACTAAAAATAATAATAATAATAATAATAATAATAATAATAATAATAATAATAATAATAATAATAATAATAATAATATATACCAATAGTAATGATAAATAATAATAATCAATAATTACTAAAAATAATAATGATAATTATAATCATATTCATAATAATATGGAAGAGTTAATTATATTTTCCTACTTTAGAAATCCGAATATAAAATCTTTGCCTTGCAACTGCATTTGGGAGCGAGCAACAGCAGACAATTTCAGACACTTGAGTATCAAGGCATTTCCTGAGATGAAAGATCACACGTATCCTCCGGTAAGTTGACAAGTTAAAATGCAATTTTACAATTCAAATTTTAAAGAAACTAAAGGAAAAAAATGTCAGAACGTTTCGTGGCTTCAAATCAACCATATTTTTCAGGCGATGAAATAAAAATTAATGAAAAGATAAACAGTAATTATTACTAATGAAAACATATTTTCATTCATTTTTAGATTATTGTTAATTGTTGAACAGAAATCAATTATGTAAAGAGAAAAAATAATTTTTTATTAAATACTTTAAAATTTTTAGCATGTATTATTAAATATTAATCCTATTAACTAAAGTACAAATTGATAAAGAAACTTATTACACTTACTCAAGAGGATCAGCTATTAACACCTTACATGACCTTCCTTAGGTTTATAAACCTATCTTACCCAAACGCACTATCAAGTCATTTTTAATATATCTACACTTTCAAATTGGGAAAATTCATAGTCTTTCTTTTAACTTCATTTATATTAACGATTACATAATTCACTAGTTCCCACTACCCTAAAGATACAAAGAAACTGTATTAATAATTTTAAATTGCTACCTCTTATGAGCAGTTTCTGAAATTGAATCTTGTTGCCAAGCTGATGAGATGATCAGTATATTTAAACGAAGATAATTTTCAAAACTCAGAACATATTCGCATATATATATATATATACTATATATATATATATATATATATATATATATATATATATATATATATATATATATATATATATATATATATATATATATATATATATAATATATCAGTGGCGGCTCGTGCTTCTGAAGGTGAGGAGGCACAACAATAGTCAATATATAATATATATATATATATATATATATATATATATATATATATATATATATATATATATATATATATATATATTATATATATATTATATATATATATATATAATATATATATATATATATATATATATATATATATAATAAAATAATAATAATAATACGTGGCCAAACTCTACAAGAATTCACCAACGTATCACGAACAATATTGTGCTTACAAGAAAACTAACAACATTTGGAATCAGCTTTGAAAACTAGTATGGAAAACAAATTAACAACACCACAATCTACTACAATTTATGTCAGACTAAATAAAAAGGAAAGATTTCTGCAATATCATCCAAAAATGTGAGGCAAATTTCAATTTTGAAAAATAATTTCTTCGTAACTTATATAGTATTTTTTTTTAAAGGCTTTTCAATTTTAACCTAAATAAAATACTTCATTCGAAAGACAGGACTTCACCTTACAGAATATATGAAAAAGTAAAATGAAATTCCAATAAAAGAAAAAGTTTGGATAAAAATAAAAGGTAAGAAAAAAACAATTGCCCCCTTCTTTGAAATTTATACGTAACATTTATTTAAATACATAGCACAGTTGCCATGGTAACGAGTAGGCTTCCTTATGTTTCTTTGGTAACCATGCATGAACCGTTTATAGATATATATATATATAATATATATATATATATATATTATATATATATATATATATATATATATATATATATATATATATATATATATATATATATATATATATATATATATATATATATATATATATATATATATATAATATATATATATATATATATATATATATATATATATATATATATATATATATATATATATATATATATATATATATATATATTATATATATATATATATATATATATACACTACACAATGCTGCTACCAACGTCATCCACCTATAATAAACGGACTAAACCATAAACCTTATCACAAAACTATACTAATAGCAATTGACATAAACAAAGCCTTCGATACTGTCCCGAAACATAATCTTATCCATAAAATCCTCCAATCCAACATCCCAACAAACACTAAGAAATGGCTAACCAACTTCCAATCAGGGAGAACCACCCAAATACAACAAAACGGCCATAAATCACGTACCATCAACTTAAGAAACGGAGTTCCGCAAGGAGCCACACTCTCCCCCACTACATTCAACCTGTACACAGCAGACCTCCCTCAACCCCAAACAACTTTCACCCGCATAATATCATACGCCGACGACATAACTATTACCACCACTCACAAAAACCACACCACCGCAACATCTCTCACACAAGACTACATAACACAACTCCAAACTTGGCTAGTAGAAAACAGGATGACGGCATCCCCAAACAAATCCTCCATAACCCTTATAACAACAGACAAACACATATCCAACACCCACCCACAAGTCCTACTAAACAACACCCCCATACCCCTCAACAAAACCCCAAAGATTCTCGGCCTCACATTTGACACTCACCTCATTCTCCAAGCACATTCAAAATACCACATCAGCCGCAAACAGAAAACTCAACATCCTCAAAACAGTGGCCAAACAGACATACAACAACATACTAACACAATAGTATCTACAAAATTATACCCCACCAAATTCCTCCCCTGTCTGGCACCCTCTGCTCTCCGACAAAAACTTAACGACACTCCAAATAACGCAAAATAAAGCCCTCCGCACCATCACCGGCTGCACACGCACAACCCCTCAACAACACCTACATAACGAAACCAAGATACTACCTATAAGGAATCACCTCGAAATGATAGGCACCCAATTTTACACAAAAACACGTCTACCCACTATATCACAATACTCTCCTACAGCCTACCCCAGGAAAACACAGCCTCCATCGTCACCGGCGCCTTTTTACAAACAGACCTAAATAATACCCCTCCTCCCCAATACCACAACAAGCAGAAATAACAATCAACTAACACATTCATAATGATAAACAGACCAAACGCACTAACGAACCCCCCCAAATAAACACCGACTCCAACAACCTCCCAAGACAATTACAAATCTCACTAGCAAGATTGAGATGCGGGCACCACCCAAACTTACAACATTACAAACACAAATTCAATTAAACCGAACTTCCACTTGTACCAGATGCAAAGGCCCCGGAGACCGTAAAACACTTCTTTTAGACTCCCTCCTACTGTAAAATCTTCTGGGGAATCACTTCTTTGAAATCTCTGGATGAGACGACTCGGCGGGAGGCTTCATTTGTGAAGTGTGGCCGCCTCAACAAGGGGTGAGAAGTTAAAAAAAAAAAAAAAATAAAATATATATATTATATAATATATATATATATTATATTATATATATATATATATATATATATATTATAATTTTTTTTTTTTTTTTTTTTTT
>SEYY01014058.1:27500-37891 GCA_009176605.1 Armadillidium nasatum | reverse complement strand
CATTAGATTAGATATTTTAGAGTTTTATAAAACAAAACATTATCAATTGTTTGTTTGTATAATTAACTTTGTTATTTATATCTAAGCAGATAATTGATATTTTCTTATTTAATTTTCTTATATTTTGTTAAAAATATAAGATAATACTTTTAAAATAAAATACAATAAAAATAGAAAAATTTTGAAAAAAAAAAAAAAAAAAAAAAAAATAAAATATATTTTTTTTTGCATGCAATAACTAAATGTTATGCAATAAATATAATCTTGCTTTAAATGTTTTAAAATTTTAATTTTATATTATTTTATTTTCCTTACAGATAAAAATGTTTTTCTGTTACTATAAAATGCTTTGCATGTTTTTGTTTCTTTCGCTTTCGTTTCTAATAACCTGCCACTCAATGTCTTCTTTTTCAAATTCTTCATCCTCTATTATCATTTCTCCTGGCTTAGTAATGAACTATGCTCATACTGCCTATTTCATTTCTGGTTATTTAGACCTTCGTGTTGATTTACGTTGCACTAAGGATATTTTTGACAAAATCTCTCATTCTTATGCTGATGTAAATTCAATTAAATCTTCTTTCATTCCTTTTGTAAGAATGAAACTTCATTCCTTTGAATCTTCCCCTACAAACTCCTTTTCTTCGAAAAATTTGCCTATCTTAAATCCTTCTTATATTACTCCTTTATATCATTCTTCACTATTTCACTCTTCTGCTGTTGATAATAAAGTATCTGGTGATGATCACTGGACTTACAATAGTAATTTCTATGTATATCATATAGATATTTTAGAACAACAATTTACTCATCTTTCAAATACTTTGCGAGATCTTATGAATGATCCTTGGATTAAATCTGCACATCATTCCAAATCCCGCAGAGGTCTCATTGATGTTGGTGGACAGTTTCTTAAAGGTTTTATTCGGAACTGCCATAGACAGTGACGTCAAAACTTTACAACATCAAGTTGAAGTTTTATCTGAACATTCTAATAATGTTGATTCTCTTTTTATAACTTTTCGAAACCAATTAAAGGATAACACCAATTCCTTAAACAAACTTTCTAGATCTGTTTCTGAATTACAAAATTCTACTCAACATTTACAATTAGCTTTTTCTTTTCTAAATTGTATAACTTTATTAAATTCATACTTTGTTTCTGTTAACAATTATGTTGTTAATATAAACAATATAAAATCTATACTTTTAGATGCTTATCAACTATCTCATAGGAAAACAACTTCCTATAACCTTTATACTTTTGATTCGTTATTACCTTATATTTCTGAAAATATAAAAGTTACTAAATTATCTCCAATTCTTCCGTTTTCAATTGAAAATTTCTACAATTTTCTTTCTGCTTCCTGGACTATTCCAGATTCTTCTTCGTATCACATCATAACTATCATTCCTTTCATGAGAAATGATGTCTTTAATGTATATCATCTTATTCCTTTTCCTACTCCTTCTACTTTAAATTCTACCGTTTCTTTATCTTCTCGTATTATCTTACGTCCTACACATAATGTATTCTTTGTTAGTAAAGCACTTATGAAGTATACATATCTTTCTACCATACAATTTTCTTATTGTTTGCATGTACATAACTTAACCGTATGTCCTATGCTTCAATCTATAAATTCTTTTTCTTCACCTTCTTGTGAATTGTTTTTGTATACAAATAATTCATATCTAGATCACAATAACCCTACTCCTATCCATTGTAACCACGAACCTTACCTTTCTAATGAGCCAGTCACTGCGTCTGCTCAATCTACTTTGCTTATCTCTATAACTAAACCTCTGGATGGACAATTAAGTTGTTACAAGGGACATGTAGTGAAGGATATTCGAATTTCTTCAATCTATGCTTTAAAGCTTGGTTGTACATTGACTTCTTCTCAATATAAATTCGAGAACCCTTCTCACATCTCTAGAAATGTTTCCTTTTTACTTAATACACCTGAAATCCCAATTATCTATTCCTACTTAAACCATTCTTTTGAACATGTGAAAATCCTTAAATTATCTAATCTTCCAATTATTCGTTGGGATACTCAATTGGATAATTTAAATAACACTCTTCAAAATTCTCATTTCTTAACTACTCGCATATTTCCTTATGCGAATTCTGCTTCCATATTAATAGGTTTACTTATTCTAATTATTGTTATTTTAATTTTTCATATTAAAATTAAACGTTTATCCCAATTTCATAATCAATCTAATCCTATTAATATCCCTTCACCTTATACTACTCCTACTATAATACCTTCATTTTCCAATGTAAATCCTACCTCTACCGCACTTGTTTCATCTCTTCATTCACCTCCAGTACCAATACCACTTACTAGAACTACTCTTCCTACTCGACCCAGAATACTTCGTTTCTTACCACGACAAACACCTCCATCTATCACTTTTGATACATCATCTATCGAGTTATACGACACTCCATCCAACATTCCTCTTCCTATGGTACATGTACCGGAAGAATATTAATTGATTGGTTTACTAACATTTGTCAAACTATGCAATTAACAACACTTTTCCACGTTGCTCACGTGCACACCTTGGAATGGAGAAGTTGATGTCTCGTCAGACTTGATGATGTCAGGTTAGTGTACCTTTGTCTATTATTTCATGTGTTTGTTTATTTTATTATTGGGTGGGATAATTCTTAGATTGGGTGGGAGAATTATATAACAAATAATAACTTTGTTCAGAGAAAGAAATAAAAAGTTTAAACATTCTTTTAGATAGGTGACATATTGTCTACGCCATGTAAGCATTTTTGAGAACAATGCCTCTTTTTATTTCAAGGATAAGTTGGTTGTAAGAACGAACGAACAAATATGTTAGACAGAATTATAGACAGCATAGAAACAGACAGAAGTCTATTCCAAATCTGTCTATTTGTAAAAGTAGAGATCTCTTAGGAAGGGCGGAGCCTAATCGAGAAAGTGAGTCCGCTTTTTGGCTTCGGAGAGCTCTCGTGTCTTGAACGTGTTGAAGGCTATTCAGTTTGTTAGAAGTGTTTGGAAGCATGAGATGTGCTAAATTTAATATTAAAATTTCAGTAATAATAATGATAATGATATTATTATTATTATTATTATTATTATTATTATTATTATTATTATTATATAATATATATATTTATATATATATTATATGCGTTTCTATTTTATTTCAGCTTATATTATTTTCTGGCAAATTAATTATTTACCTTGTGATAAATTTGTATCATAAATAATCTTTTGAGGTAAGAGTAAATTTTGTATATATATATATATATATTAGTATATATATATATATTTATATATATGTATATAGTAATATTATTTATAATATATATATATATATATATATATATATATATATATATATATATATATATATATATATATATAATATATATATATATATATATATATATATATATATATATATATATATATATATATATATAATATATATATATATATATATATATATTTTTTTTTCTTTCTAGAACAAAAATATGTTATATACAATGGGTTGTTTTTAAAATAAAACATTAGAGTCGTCAGATGTTGGGAAATAAAATTATTGTTTAATAATTTTATATTTGTAGTGTAACAAATTCTTAATATTTTTGCTTTAAAGGAAAACTCTGTTTTACAGTTTTCATTCCGATTCCAATCTTGCTTCATTAGATAATTGTGTGTGTTATATATATATTTCTTGCTTTCAATAAAACTCTTTTTATAGATTTTATCTTTCATACCATAAATATATATATCATCAATTATCATACATCTTAAGCTATTAGAAGATAGTGAAAAGATAGTGCTTTGTTTGCTTACAGTCAGGAAATTAATACCTATCTAATTTCCGTTGCGCCACAGAATCATTTAACCATATTTTGGGTGAGTACCTACCTTAGATTTATTTTATAATCCTTCCTGACCAACAAGCAGTAAATATATATACCCCATCTAAAACCATTTAATAAAACAAAACAAAATTTTAAATTCTGGTTTAAATTAATTACAATTCTAAGTTATCTGATCATTTCGTAAATAATTTTGCTATTGCAAATTTTTTCCAATATATAAGGCAAGGCTATTAATAAATATATATAATAGTAAATATTATAATATGAAGTGTAAAAGTAAATTTTCGTTGTACTAGAATTCCAACTTTAGCTGTGTCCTTATATAAACCATTTATTCCACATTAAAAGAAAATAAAAAATGTGGGAGGATCAAAATTAATTTTGATTGGCTAAATCTTTAAATGACAAACCTATCACAGCCATTTTTTTAAAACATGAATATGTATATCAATAATCAGGAACGAACTTCTGATTACGAATTTACATTGCTCTGTCACAACGACCTTTCGAAGAACCTGAAGGATCTAGATGATTCCTCTAAATTTCAATAGATTGACTGTCAAATATATAAAGAATTGTTATTCACTTTTTTTTTTCAGTGATTTAGTTAAATTTAAAGTTAGTTATGGGAATTTACTGTTGACTCAAGCTTTAATTTTTATTTATGGGTTTTATTTGTAATTTGATATCAAGTCGGTATAAACTTTAATTCTTTAATTACCTTTAAGAAAAACTCCTGGCCATGCATCTCGGAAGGAGTCTTCGAAGTCAAAGATAAACGTCTCTAGTGCAGCTAGGAAATGAGATGGATTTCTTGAAAGGTGTTTAATTGATGATCTTCATCTGAGATTCCCAAGTTCCTCACGACAGCCAACTTTTTGGAACTAGGAACTATTTTCATTCCTAAAATAATAATGATTAACATATATGAATAACAAGAAATTACATTTATTTTGTTCGATCTTCACTTTGTTCTAGTTTTTTACGAATTGTCCTCCGAGTTTTCTAATTTTCTCGGAGAAAATTTGGATGGTTTTTAGAACTTTCTTAACACAACATAATTCTTTTATCTATCAACTCTGCGTAATACTTCACAAAATTACGTTATCATATTCGAAACACACAACACGTAGCTTCTGTTGCTTCCTTTTCCAATGAATTTTCTTGCATTTAAAGATCCCCCAATGTTTCTCTCACTAAAAAAGCTAATAAATCGTTTGGTGTTTAGAGGATCTTTCAGAACTTTATGTCAAGTCAGTTGCTTATATAGAATGTGGTCGGTAAATGAAAGATGTAACTGGTAATGCAAATTTTTTAATATGGAGAAATAAAGGAGTTTTCGAAACTTCAACACTTCAATTTTTATTGACTCTCTTTATTTTTTTGACTCTCTGTCCGTCAAATTGCTGAATTGCTCTTCATATAAAATCTCCTTTTCTGATGTGAGCTCAAGTAACTTACTTTTCCACAAAATTTGTGTGGAAAGTCATTTTTTCATATTATTTAACTCATTAGTCTCAAACTTAACTACCACTTCTATATTTCTATTTATTCAAATGTAAAAATCTGAAACTCTCTTCTCTGCTTTCCTCTACTTGCACATTTTTCATACTCCGACGTCATAACAAACTGACCTTTAATTAAAAGCTTCAGATTTCTTCAACTCTAGTGAACTTTGTGATATATATATATATATATATATATATATATATATATAATATATATATATATATATATATATATATATATATATATATATATATATATATATATATATATATATATATATATATATATATATATATTTTTTTTTATGTCTCCTCCGGTGGGCAAAGGCCAGAGGCCTACCAATTTCCACCGGAGTTGGGAAAGATCTATTATCATGGTCGATGGTGGCCGACGTGTCCAGACACACGGCGTTTGAAAGTATGCAAGTCAAAGGAAGTTGGGAAAACAGATGAAGGGAGTGTGTTCCAGACTTTACCAGTAGAGTATATGTAAGACTGAGCATAGCGATTAAGTCTGGGGTCGGAGAGTTGGACAGAGAAAGGATGAGAATGTGTAGAAAGGCGTGTCGCACGAGCTCTTCTCAATGGAGGAGGTATGCAACGAGAGAGTTCAGAAGAGCAGTGTCCGTTGTAATAGCGATAGTAAAGAGAGAGTGACGCAACAATTCGACGGGCAGAAAGAGATTGAAGAGAGTTAGTAAGAGCAGGAGAGTTGATGAGACGAAATGCCCTTGACTCCACCTTCTCTAAGAGAGCTGTATGTGTGGAACCAACTCCAGATGTGCGAAGCATACTCCATACAGGGACGAACAACACCCCTATACAGAGCAAGCAACTGGGGTGGCGTGAAGTAATTGTGAAGGCGTCTCAGAACACCCAACCTCTTAGAAGCTTGTTTAGAAAGAGAAGTAATGTGATCTTTCCAAGAAAGATCACGAGAAAAAGAAACACCAAGAATATTAAGGACAGATGAAGGCATGAGTTGTGTGTTTTCGAAGAAGATATCATAGTTGTGTGGAAGATTGTGTCGAGTGGAGAGATGGAGGAACTGAGTTTTTGAGGCATTGAAAATAACCATGTTTTCTCTGCCCCAATTTGAAATACGAGAAAGATCAGAGGTTAGTTGCTCCAAGGCTACCCTTCTCGAGTCTATCAACTGCTGTTGGGTGGGACGTTTTTCAAAATGGAAGGAATAATGAAGGGTTGAGTCATCAGCATAGGAGTGGATAGGAGATGAGGTAATAGAGAGAAGGTCATTAATGAAGAGTAGAAAAAGTGTTGGTGATAGTACAAAACCCTGAGGAACACCACTGTTAATAGATTTAAAGGATGAACGGTGGCCGTCTACAACAGCTGCTATAGAACGACCGGAAAGGAAATTAGCGAGAAGATCACAGAGAGAAGGATAGATACCGAAAGAGGGAAGTTTAGAAATCAAAGCTTTGTGCCAGACTCTATCGAAGGCTTTCGATATGTCCAGCGCGACAGCAAAAGATTCACCGAAATGCCGAATAGCGGAGGATCAAGATTCAGAGAGAAGGGAAAGAAGATCACCTGTAGAGCGTTTCTTACGAAAGCCATACTGGCGATCAGAGATAAGATTAGATGAATTGAGATGCTTCCAAATCTTCCTGTTAAGGATAGATTCGAAAACTTTAGAGAGAACGGAGGTCAAAGAAAAAGGACGGTAGTTGGAGGGTTGAGAGGGGTCCCCTTTCTTCGGCACAGGTTGAATGAGCGCACGTTTCCAGCAAGAAGGGAAGGTTGAAGTAGAGAGACAAAGACGAAATAGTTTACCAGAGGCAGGGTGCAAGCTCGGAAGCACAAGTTTTGAGAACCACAGGAGGAATACCATCAGGACCGTACGCCTTCTTAGTATTAAGCTCAGAGAGAGCAGAAATGACATCTTTCGAAGAAATTCTAATTTTAGGCATAATTGAGTTGGGGGGGGTTGAAGGAGGAGGAATAGCTCCGGAATCGTCTAAGGTTGAATTAGAGGCAAAAGTTTGAGCAAAGAGTTCAGCTTTAGAAGAAGGTAAAACAGCAGTTGTGCCGTCGGAAGATATTAAAGGAGGGAAAGAGGAAGAAGCAAAGTTAGAGTTGACATTTTTTGCAAAATGCCAGAAAGAACGTGAAGAAGAGGAACCAGAAAGATTATTGCATTTTCTACGGAGAAAAGAGTTTTTAGTGTTACGAAGGATAGATTTTGCACGATTCCGGGATGAAATATAAGTAGCGTGAGTTTCTGGAGTTTGAAGACGACGGTAATCCCTGAAGGCAGCATCCCTGCGGCGGATAGGATAGCACGAGAACAAGCAGAGTTAAACCAAGGTTTGTTAGGTTTAGTAGAAGGAAAAGAATATGGAATGTATGCCTCCATGCCAGAGAGAATCACCTCGGTAATGCGTTCTGCACACTCCGAGGGACCCCTCCCACGGAAGCAATAATCATTCCACGGGAAATCAAAGAAGTACGACCGCAAGTCCGACCAGCTTGCGGCACCGAAGTGCCACAAGCGTTTCCTTTCCGTAGAAAGGGGTCTTTCCTGCGGAAGACTTGAAGAGATAGAAGAGGATACAGAGATAAGAAGATGATCGGAGGAACCCAGAGGAGGAAAGAGTTTAACAGTATAAGGAGAAGGATTAGAAATTAGGAAAAGGTCTAGAACGTTGGGTTCATCTCCAAGACGATCAGGGATACGAGTAGGGAGCTGCACCAACTGCTCAAGGTCGTTTTGGATAGCGAAATGGAAGCGACCAGCTGTATCATGAGAACTAGAAGAAAGCCATTGGCGGTGGTGAACATTGAAATCACCTAATATGATGATTTCAGAGAAAGGAGAAGAAGAGAGAATGTGCTCTATTTTGGAGTTTAAATAGTCGAAGAATTTAGCATAGTCAGTAGAATTAGGAGATAAATAAACTGAACAAATGAATTTAGTCGTAGAGTGGCAAGAGAGCCTAAGCCATAAGGTGGAAAATTCGGAAGACTCCAAATTAGAGACACGAGAACAAACGATATCGTTGCGCACATATGCACAACAACCGCCTTTGGCTGAAAATTGAGGATAGAGACAGTAGGAGGAAACAGAATAGGGTTTGCTATCAGAACGCTCAAACATCTGAGTTTCGGTCAAGAATAAGAGGTGAGGTCTAGAAGAAGAGAGGTGATGTTCAACAAAGTGGAAATTAGAGTGCAGACCGCGAATGTTGCAGAAATTAATGAAAAAAATAGACCGTGCATCAGGACAAGCCGGCGGCCGAGTCCTGGTGGCACCAACCCCATCACCGGAGGCCACCAACTCCCAAGTGGTGATGGGGGAAGGGGTTGATGAGGGGCTATTTTTGGAAGCCGCCCCCCGGGGCTTCTCCGAGGCTACCGAAGTTGACGCCATTATTGATTTTATTTTATTTTTTTAAGATGTGTTAGAAATGTTTTATGTATGTAAAGGAGAGCCACTCAGTGTAGATAGAAGGTGAGCGCGAAAGGGAGCGAACCATTGGGCACCGGGATGAGATAGGAGTACCTTTAACACCCCGTATACCCAACAGGGGGTAATCTCATCGCTTTGGGAGCGCTTTTTCCCTCCCCCGTTAAAAAATATATATATATATATATTATATATATATATATATATATATATATATATATATATATATATATATATATATATATATATATATATATATATATATATATATATATATATGGCCAGACTTCGTTTTAAACCAGGTACATATCTTAAAAACTACTGAAGGTACGTAAAAAAGGATTATATTTTTTGAATCCTTGTCGAATTTCAGGTAGGAAAAATTGGGAAATAAAAAATAAATTCTTATAATAATAAAGTTTATATAAGTAAAGTTTACTTATTTTTATCTCTCGCGAGAATCGTACGCCTGGCAATGTCCGTTTTTTTTTCAATTTTTACGAAATTGGAAAAAATGGGAAATACCCCAAATCGTCTTCAGGAAAAGTAGTCTATAGTATCATCATCACTCACGGGTCGGGGGGTACGGGAGGCAGAGCCCCCCGTAGACATGTGTTCGATTTAACACCAAATTTAAGTTTGTTACGTCATCAATTGTCGTACAAAACCAATTTTTTTTTTTTTTTTTTATTTTTGCAAATATTTTTACACTTTTCCTTTTCTTCCTATTGAAATTCGACAAGGATTCTAAAAATATAATCCTTTTTACGTACGTTAAGTAGTTTTTGAAATATATACCTGGTTTAAACCGAAGTCTGACCTATATATATATATATATATATATATATATATATATATATATATATATATATATATATATATATATATATTATATATATATATATATATATATATATATATATATATGATACCAAAGTGGTTACCTCAGTAAGGAATAATGACGGATGCATAAAGCTTCAAGGTGGTCTAGATAGACTTCTTGGTTGGGCAGAAAGGTGGCAAATGAACTTTAATAGTAAAAAATGTCAAGTTCTTCATGTAGGTTACTCAAATGAAGGATTTAATTATGAAATGAATGGGGAGTGGCTTGAGACTGTGGACCAAGAAAAGGATTTAGGTGTGATTATTAGCAGTAATCTGAAGGTGGGTAATCAGTGTTTGGAAGCAAGGAATAGAGCTAATAAGATGTTAGGCATAATTAATCGCAATGTAGTTTACAAGAGCAAAGAGGTTATAAGCAAGCTATATAATAGCTATGTTAGGCCAGCATTAGAGTATTGTGCACAGGTTTGGGCTCCTCATTTAAGAAATAGACATAGATATGCTGGAGAGAGTACAACATCGAGCAACAAGGATGATTTCTTGCTTTGAAAATAAGAGACATGAAGAGAGGTTGAAGGAGTTAGGAATGTTCTCGGTTGAAAGGAGATTTCTCAGAGGGGATATGATACAAGTTTACAAAATATTTGCATCTGACAGTAATACAGAGATTGAAAAATACTTTATAGTGGACCGTGGAAGAAGTAACTAGAGGACATGATAAGAAAAT
>SEYY01014058.1:22500-25000 GCA_009176605.1 Armadillidium nasatum | reverse complement strand
AATCGCCTCCGACACCGCGTCCCTCCATCTCTTTCTAGGTCTCCCGACCGGTCTACTTCTCAGCGGTATATGATCATAGAATCTTCTCGGAAGCCTCCCCTCATCCATTCTTTTCATGTGGCCATACCATCGCAGTTGATTTCTCTCCACCACCGTCAGCACTGGCAGCACTCCCAGCTCTCTCCTTATACTCTCACTCCTAACCCTATCTCTCTTCGTCACTCCCCTGATCAACCGCAGAACCTTCATCTCCGCCGCCTCCACTTTCGCTTTCTGATTCGTATTCAGGGACCAGCACTCCGATCCGTACGTCAGAATAGGTCTTAATATGCTGCAATATATTGTAGCCTTCACTTTTACTGGCACTGCTCTCTCTCTCAGGATGGGGTACAACATACCAACATTCCTGGTAAACTTGGCGATCCTTCTAGTCATCTCCCTCTCCATCTGGCCCTGCTCTTCGAAAGTTACTCCCAGATACTCAAAACTTCTCACCTGTCTTATCTCTTCACCTTGTATTCTAATATCTATCGTCTCCCTATCTCTCGCCACCACCATCACCTCCGTCTTCTGTTTATTCAGCTTCATTCCCATTTCCTCCATCTCTGTGTTCCATCTCTCCAACGCATTCGGCAATGCTGCAGCCTCTTTTGTGATCACCGCGGCATCATCTGCATATACGAAAGTATCTTCCATTTCCTCATTTACACATATGTTTTTTAAGCATTCGTCCATGTATAGTATGAAGAGTAGTGGCGAAAGCACGCTACCTTGTCTCACACCAGTTCGCACTTCAAACCATCTTGGTTCTCCAGATCTAGGTCTTACTGCACTCTCGCTTGTGTAATATAGATTCTTAATAACTTTAACCAGTTTCCTATCCACCGCATATTCTCTTCTTCCCAAAACCCTCCATAAGTTTTCACGGGGGATCCTGTCAAAAGCTTTTTCAAGGTCTATGAAGGCCACATATCTCTTTTCTCCATACTCTATCGTTTTCTCAAACATCATTTTCATTGAGAATATCAAATCCATCGTTCCTCTCCATGGTCTGAACCCATGTTGCCACTCTCCCAGTGCCTCCTCTACAGTCAGTCTCAGTCTTCTCTCCAGAATCCTATATTATATATTATTATATATATATTATCTATATATAATTAATATTATTCTGTTCAAAAATTTATTCCATTCATTATAACATGGGATTATGATATTTGGCCAGGGCAGTATAAAGTTGCTTCACATTTATTTATTATTGTTTTATATATATATATATATATATATATATATATATATATATATATATATATATATATATATATATATATATATATATATATATATATATATATATATATATATATATATATATATATATATATATATATATATATATATATATATATATATATATATATATATATATATATATATATATATATATATATATATATATATATATAATAATATATTTTAAAATAAATTATATTATATATATATATATATATATATATATATATATATATATATATATATATATATATATATATATATATATATATATATATATATATATATATATATATATATATATATATATATATATATATATATTTTATATATATATTATATATATAATAATAATAATAATAATAATAATATTTTTAAAATAATTATATATATATATATATATATATATATATATATATATATATATAATATATATAATATATATATATATATATATATATATATATATATATATATATATATATATATATATATATATATATATATATATATATATATATATATAGACCAGACTTCAGATTGAGCTAGCTACATATTTAAAAAAATACTTAATTTTCGTAAAAAAGGATTACATTTTTAGAATCCTTGTCGAATTTCAGGTAGGAAACATTGGGAAATAAAAAATAAATTCTTATAATAATAAAGTTTATATAAGTAAAGTTTACTTATTTTTAACTCTCGCGAGAATCGTACGTCTGGCAATGTCCGTTTTTTTTTCAATTTTTTCGAAATTGAAAAAAATGGGAAATACCCCAAATCATCGACAGGAAAAGTTGTCTACAGTATCATCATCACTCATGGGTCGGGGGGTACGGGGAACAGAGCCCCCCGTAGACAAATGCTCGGTATAACACCAAATTTAAGTTTGTTACGTCATCAATTGTCTTGTTACGTCATCAATTGTCTTACAAAACCATTTTTATTTTTTATTTTTTATTTTTTATTGATTTTCAAACATTTTATACTTTTCCTACCTGAAATTCGACAAGGATTCTAAAAATATAATCCTTTTTTACGTCCGTTAAGTAGTTTCTGAAATATGTAGCTAGTAGCTCAAACTGAAGTCTGACCATATATATATATATATATATATATATATATATATATATATATATATATATATATATATATATATATATATATATATATATATATATATATATATATATATATATCCATACCTATACAT
>SEYY01014058.1:15000-17500 GCA_009176605.1 Armadillidium nasatum | reverse complement strand
TTATTATTATTATTATTATTATTATTAATTATTATTATTATTATTATTATTATTATTATTATTATTATTATTATTATTATTATTATTATTATTATATCATTATTATCAATACGTTTTACCTCTTATCAAGAGAGTTGTTGGAAAGGTTATTTTTATCTAAATTATTCTTTAAAATTTAATGTAATATAAATTATATCTAAGTAATTCATATTAGCAGCGTTTTTGAACGCATTTTTGGTAGCTGAATGCGGAAAAAGACAAATTCTCATCGTTTTTGAAGCCTCGAATCCGCACATTGTACGTCATAAAGTCTCGCACTTTCTTGCATGTTCGATTTAGCGAATGACAGTAATTAAACAGGACTTCAATTCATATTTTAATATTAACACTATTTAATATTATATTTTATGTATAAATATATATATATATATATATATATATATATATATATATATATATATATATATATATATATATATATATATATATATATATATATATATATATATATATATATATATATATATATATATATATATATATATATATATAGGCTTAGGTGGAGATTGTTTCTGAGTTTCGATATTTTTTATATCGATATTTTTTTATGTCGATATTTTATTTTAATCGATATTTTTATACCTATAATTAGCCCTAGGCTACTATGTCGTGCAAACGTTCTTGTGTACGTTAGGTCTCTTTTACGGCAAATTCTTGTGTAGGTTAGTCTTTTACGGCAACTTCTTGTATATGTTAGGCCTCTTTTTACGGCAACCTCGGTAGTTCAGGTTATGATAAGTCGAATTAGGTTCTGCTAGAAAAGTAAGTAATAATAATTGTGTGTATGTCTAGTAATAGTAACCTCTGGCAACTCTCTTGTTTACGATAGGCTTCTCCGATATTTTCGATTTTCGATATTTTTAACAATCGAAACTCAGAAACAATCTCCACCTTTACCATATATATATATATATATATATATATATATATATATATATATATATATATATATATATATATATATATATATATATAGGGGGAGGACGTAGCGCCGTCCGAAGCGATGAAAGTACCCCCCATTGGGCTTAACCGCGGAGTGATAGGGTGGGCTTGACCATCCCGTTTCACTCCGTTGCCCTTTGGTTCGTTCCTTTTCGCGTTTCACCTTCTCAGAGGGTCTCTAGTGTACCTTCGTCTCACATGGGAGTGTCTATGCTCCCACTTCTCCTTCCCTCAACTCCCTTCTCACGTTCCTAAAAATTTACAAGCGCTTACTCCTACATTACCTTTAAAATAACAACAAAAAAATGGCGAAAAATAGAACTGCCTCGGAGATGCTACGAGGGGCGGCATCCAAAGAATGCCCCTCATCCACTCCTTCCTCCATCACCACTTGGGAGTTGGTGGCCTCCGGTGATGGAGTCGGTGGTTCCAAGACCTCTATGCCGACTTGCCCTGGTGCACGATCTTCCTTTTTCATTGATTTCTGAAACATTCGTGGTCTCTATACTAATTTCCACTTTGTCGAACACCACCTCTCTTCTTCTAGACCTCATCTCTTATTCTTAACAGAAACTCAGGTGTTTAAGTGCTCTGACAGCAAGCCCTACTCTGTTTCCTCCTACTGTCTCTATCCTCAATTTTCAGCCAAAGGCGGATGTTGCGCTTATGTGCGCAACGATGTTGTCTGTTCTCGTGTCTCTAATTTGGAGTCTTCTGAATTCTCTACTTTATGGCTTAAACTTTCTTGCAACTCTACAACTAAATTCATCTGTTCTGTCTACTTATCTCCTAACTCTACAGACTATCCAAAATTCTTCGACTATCCTAACTAAAATATAATACATTCTTTCTTCTTCTCCTTTCTCTGAAATCATCACATTAGGTGATTTCAATGTTCACCACCGCCAATGCCTTTCATCTAGTTCTCAAGTTCCAGCTGGTGAACTCGCCTTCCAATTTTCTATCCACAACAACCTTGAGCAGTTGGTGCATCTCCCTACCCGCATCCCTGATCGCCTTGGTGATGAACCCAACATACTTGATCTTTTCCTAACTTCTTATCCTTCTCCTTACACTGTTAAACTCTTTCCTCCTCTGGGTTCATCCGATCACCTTCTAATCTCTGTATCTTGTCCTGTCTCTTCAATTCTTCCGCAAGAACGGCCCCCGCCTTCGGCGAGGAGACGTTTCTGGCATTACGGTGCCACTAACTGGTCTGACTTGCGGTTGTACTTCTCTGATTTTCCTTGGAATGATTACTGTTTCCGTGGGAGGGGTCCCTCTGAGTGTGCAGAACGCATAACCGAGGTGATTCTCTCTGGCATGGAGACGTACATTCCATATTCTTTCCCTTCTACTAAACCCAACAAACCTTGGTTTAACTCTGCTTGTTCTCGTTCTATCCGCCACAGGGATGCTGCCTTCAGGGAATACCGTCGTCTTCAAACGCCTGAAACTCATGCAACCTATACTTCATCCCGGAATCGTGCAAAATTTA
>SEYY01014058.1:0-10000 GCA_009176605.1 Armadillidium nasatum | reverse complement strand
TCTGAGCTGTTGCATTCGAGTGCGTAAAAATGACGCATGCACAATTTCAAAAACTCAGCTTTTACTTCTTCCTCGTTTGCAAAGCTTTATACTGAGCAAGCAAAGATTAGACAAGCTTTTAAAATCGTCTGAAAACGATTTTAACATTTAAAGGGAACTTTTAAAAGGAATTAGAAGAATTGTTCAAAATATAGCCTACAGAATCTAAATTGAGAAAAATGTTGGTCCTTAATAATTAAGGCCCAATTGGCGATGATTTACAAATGTCATTTTATAATTGACATGATATAATATGATATATATATATATATATATATATATATATATATATATATATATATATATATATATATATATATATATATATATATATATATATATATATATATATATATATATATATATATATATATATAATATATATGTAAAGGTAGGATGTAACCCTGCCCGAAAAGATAAGATTACCCTTAATT
The DNA here is from genome assembly GCA_009176605.1 of Armadillidium nasatum. Lineage (NCBI taxonomy): Eukaryota > Metazoa > Arthropoda > Malacostraca > Isopoda > Armadillidiidae > Armadillidium > Armadillidium nasatum. The sequence continues at coordinate 9,527 of SEYY01014058.1, read as the reverse complement.
GGACATATTGATATAAGTGAACATCCAATTGAAACTCGGTGCAAAATATTTTTTCCCATTCTCACTCATCTTCACATCTTTCCTACAGGGTATTTTCAACAGTTAACCAATAGGCAATAAACATCGCTTTACTCACACATCACAATGCTACTACAAATTACTCTCACCTTTTACAATACACTCAAAGGTACTCAAAAAATGGCCTCTGAAATACCAAAAGAGGGTGTTTTCTTAAAAATAACCTCTCAGTTCCCTCTATTATTACCACATGGGAGTATTCAAATCTGGTCATAGTTTGTTGGCATCACTAAATTGCTGGCTTGTTCTGGTGTATGATTTACTTGTTTTGCTTGCCCCAATTAGGATGATCTTTTCTCTAATTTCCATTTTGTTGAATATCAGTTTTCCCCATGTAGACATCAACTCTTATTTATAACCAAAGCTCATATATTTGAACGTTCTGATAGAAAAACCAAACTTCTATTGTCTTCTAAAGAGGCTATTTCTACTCTCCCACACATCCTCTCTCTCTCTCCATCTCTCTCTTTCTATTTCTGTCTTTTTCTCTCTTTTTTTCTCCTAGCTTAGCTTTAGGAAGGATTATTTTCCTAATCATAATCCTCCTGAAGTAAGTTCTCAAAAGATGTGCTTCTGAATTTGCTCTCTGCCTTGGTAAGCTAATTCGGCTATTGCTATCAAAGACATTTTCTTGTTCTTGGAAATGCCCCACTGAACCTCTAAGGAAGCTCATCATGGATGGGGCTATGTCCTTAAGAGGTTAAACATCCATATACACCTCTATGGACTTAATAGTAAGAATATGGTTAGGAAAAGAATTGTAAAAAGATAGTAAATGGAAATAGAAGATATATTAAACAAGCTTTTATGTCTTAAGGTACATATACTTCATAAGGTTTTAAAATAATACTAATAGCAATAATAATAATAATAATGAAAATAAAGATAGATGAAGAGAGTAATGAAGATTGTAGAAGAATTAGTAATAATAAATTTATCGGATTATATATTCAACAAGATGAATTACGTATATATTAAGTATGCCTAATTTTTTACGGTATCGTATATTCACAAAGCAAGAGCAGATAAACCTGTGGATGAGCGTTGATGGTGCTGGTATGTGTGCTGGTTTGGGTGCTGGTGCGGGTGCGGATGTGGTATGGGCGGGTGTAGGCTGTGAGAGCTTTTGGCGGGTGGGCTTATGGCGTACAGGCAGAAAAGCTGATGTCACAAACGCTTCTTAACGAGAAAAGAACTAAGCTCTTATGCGGCTAAACCCTTTCTAGGTTTTTATATCATATTAGGGAGGCTGATACCTCTTCACAGGTTTACACGCAAATGCTTTTAAATGTTAAATTTTTCTATTTTTCCTTAGTTTTTAATAATTTAAAAAAATATATATATTTAATTTTTTATTTTAATTTTTTTTAATTTATTTTTTTTTTTTTTCATCTTTTGAGGGTCAGGGGCTTAGGTGGAATGTTGGGGGGTGAAGGATCGAATGTCCAAGGGTGTTGGGCATATATATATATATATATATATATATATATATATATATATATATATATATATATATATATATATATATATATATATATATAATACAAATTAGAACCGTGGAGTGAAATAGTACATATTTCAACTCTACTACCAAGTATTCGATCACTGATCTTAGCTGGTAATACACAGTGTTACCTCTGCGCTTTGACACTTCAAAAGGAAATCGCTATAGAGAAAGCTCATGAGCATCCTCTATGTAGACTAACCCAAAGGACTTCACATGGATAAAAAGGTCAGAGACTTTCCACCATTCACTACTGAACATACACTTAAGTTTATAAACAACTAATTATGGTCACGGTTTGAATCTCCGACCTTGTTACCCTGGGGCTTGAGTGCGCTCGGTGAAGTCCTTTGAGTTAGTCTACATGGTGGTTGTTCATGAGCTTTCTCTTAGCAATGTCGTTTTGAATTATCATTGCGCAGAGGTGACACTCTATTACCAGCTTATAGGTCAGGGTCCGAATCCCCGGCAGCAGAATTGAAATATGTTGTATTTCACTATACAATTCTAATTATTGGTTTATATAACCACAGAAACATACGTACGTATGAAACCACAATGCACAGTGGAATTAAATTTTACAATTTCTAATCTGCTATTGGGAACTCGATCCCTGACCATTCAGATGGTAAAAAAACACTCTAACCACGAAGGTACAAAAGGAATTCGCATTTGAGATATAGCAGATTAGAAATTGTATGAATGCATGTATATATATATATATATATATATATATATATATATATATATATATATATATATATATATATATATATATATATATATATATATATATATATATATATATATATATTGAGAAAGGTTAAAGCCAACAATGCCCCAATCAGGCAATGCCCCTCTCTATTCAAACCCCTTCTCTATCGTCGCTACATGGATGATTGCTTCGTAATTTTCAAGGAGAAAGATCATGCCAATTTGTTTCTACAGTATATGAATGAGAGACACAACAGCATGAGATTCACCATGGAACAAGAAGTTAATAATTCCATATCCTTTCTTGATGTATATGTTTCTCATATTAACAACATATTTAAAACATCAGTTTATAGAAAACCTACTTCTACCCTTCTTACTATAAACTATTTCAGCAACATACCTCTTAAGTTTATTCTATCAGGTCTAAGATCTAGAATCTATAGAGCATTTAAAATTTGCTCTGACTGGCATTTATTCCATAAAGAGATGGAATTTATTAAAATTCTTTTCCATTTTAATTTATTCCCTAAGTTCCAAGTGGAAAAAAGTATTAACGAGTTCCTCGTTAATATCTTCAGACCTACTCATCATTTTCCTACTGTTCCTAAACAAAAAATATATCTAAAACTTCCTTTTATAAGATCCCTTACATCCCAACTTAACAAAAATATTCTTACAGTACTTGAATCAACATTCCCCCAGTGCCAGTTTATTCTTTTAAATTATAACTCCCTCTCAATTCACACTTTTTTCAGACATAAGGAATCTATCCCAATGTTTCTCAGATAATCATTAATTTACTTATTTAAGTGTGCCAGCTGTAATGCTGCGTATGTAGGCCAAACTGGTCTACAATTAAAAGTGAGGATTGATAAACATAGAGGAGTTTCCTTCAGAACTGACCTTCCTCTTTCTTCTCCGGAACACTCTACCATAAGAGACCATGGAGATACCCATCCTTTTTCTTCTTCCGATTTCTCTATACTCCGACATTCGTCTTCTCTTCTTGATCGTAGGATATTGGAGTCTTTATATATAAAAACTCATTCCCCATCCTTAAATGATCAAGCTTCTTCTTCTGTTCTTTTCACACAATGATGAAGTCCTTTTTCCAAAAATAGTCCAGCCTTTTTAAAATTTCTTGGTGTTGCAAAATTTCGACTTTTGTCTTGGTTTTTGTTTATGTTATATTAATATCAATATTATTCCTATATTTTTATTATTTTATTGTAATTTTTATTATTATTTTAGTATTTTAAAAATAGTTAGTGAATTTATATTTGGTTTATATTTTAAATTAGAAATTTTTAGAACTTAGATTGTGCTGAAGACAGACCGCGTTAAGGTTTGAAACGTTCACACTGTAATAAATAATATGTGGAGACCCTTGGTGTTGGCTTTAACCTTTCTCATTAGATTGAAGTTCACAAGGAACGAAGCTATCTCAACTTTATATATATATATATATATATATATATATATATATATATATATATATATATATATATATATATATATATATATATATATATATATATATATATATATATATTTTTTTTTTCTCACCTTACTCCTGTAGGTGCTAGCACCTGTCAGCCGTCTCGAACGAAATTCCTCCATCGCCCACGATCACCATACAACATTGTCTCTTCCACTTCTTCCATAGTTTTTCCTCTTCTCTCCATCGCTGTCCCAACGCAGTCGCTCCATCTCATCCTCGGTCTTCCCACTCCTCTCCTTCCCTCCGGCCTCCATTCGTAATACCTTCTTGCATATCTATCCTCGTTCATCCTCCTTCATATGTCCAAACCACCTCAACTGCCCTCTCTCCGCAAGGTCCAGCACACTCTCCACTCCAAGCCCCGCCCTCACATCCTCGTTTCTCACTCTATCCATCCTTGTCACTCCCGCTATCAACCTCAGCACCTTCATTTCACAAGCCTGTATTTTACTTTTGGCTTTTGTATTGAGCGTCCAGACCTCGTGTCCATACATTAATACAGGTCTCATTATGTTTGTATATAAAATGGTTTTAACCTTCTCGAGATGTTCTTATCCTTGAGCAATGGGTACAGCAAGGCAAATGTCCCATTAAACTTTCCAATTCTATGGTTCATCTCCAAAGACATATCATTTTTAACACCACAGGATACTCCAAGATATTCGAACTGATCCGTTTGTTTCAGTATTACATCCCCCAATCTTATGTTCAACTCATCCTGGACCCTGTTTATCAAACATTACCTCCGTTTTCTCCTTATTAATTTTCATTCCTTTTGCAGTCAGAACCTCATCCCACACCGTGACACATCTCTGTAGCTCCTCCTCCGTTTTCGAAACCAACGCCAGATCGTCTGCGTATCCGAGTATCTTCACCTTCTCTCCTCACCAACCTCCCACAAAAGTCCATAAAAATTATAAACAAAATTGGGGAGATCACACTTCCCTGCTTCACTCCAGTCGTAATTCCGAACCAGTTACTATCGTCCATCTGCGTTTTTACTTTGCAGCAACTGTCAACATTCAATGATGCTCTTTATTGCTATTATCAACTTTCTTTCGCAATATGAGGCATTAACGCAATTCCTCTATAATTTTTACAGTTTGTCTTATCCCCTTTTTTAAATATAGGGCAGATTATCGATTTGTTCCACTCCTGTGGTGTTTTCCCCTCATTCCAGCACTTATTCATCACCTCAGTCATCCACAACACTCCTCCTCCAGCGCCCCTCAATATCTCCACCGGCAACATGTCTTCCCCTGTCGCCTTACCATTTTTCATCTTACCAATTGCGTATTCCACCTCCTCAGGCACAATCGGCCACACCTCCTCCTCCCCCCTCTCCGGCCCCTCCAGCACTTCCTCATCATGTTCATCCTCCTCTATATTGCTCGGTATATTTAACAACTGATTAAAGTATTCCTCCCATCTTCTACTAATCTCTTGTGGGTTTATGAGTAAGTCTCCGTTATCGTTCTTTATTGAATATGTTGGTGGGGTTGGGCCTTTTCTATAGCTTTTCGCAATGCTGTATATTAGTTTTCTTGTCCCCATAAGATCCGCCTCCAGCTCTTCTCCTAATCTTTCCCATGTATTTTCCTTCTCTCTTCTTTTAATCCTCTCCGTTTCCCTCCTCGCTTCTACATATTCTTCCCTATCTTCCACTCTTCTTGTCTTTATCCATCTTCTAAAACATTCCATTTTCCTTTTAACTGCCGTTTGGACTTGTTCAGTCCACCATGGTGTTTGTTTCTTCTTTCTTCCATATGTAGTCTTCACCTTCACCACTTCCTCTGATACTTCCATCAAAGCATCCTTCAATGCTCTCCAGCTCTCATCCACGTCCATGCCCAACGTCAAATTTCTTCTCCTCTCCTCCATCTTCCTCTCAAATCTATCTCTACATTCCTCATCCCGTAGATTCTCCACCATAAACCTTTTCCTGGCTTTGCATTTAAAGGGCTTCACACTATCCACCCTCATCTTCCCCAACACCATACGGTGATCCGAGTCTCCTGATACTGACGGTATACTTTTAACGTCTTTAAATATTCTTTTATTGTTTGTTAATATCAGGTCAATCATTGATTTATCATTATATCTCTGCTCTTCCCCGCTCCATCTGTACCACGTCCATTTATGGCTTTCTCTATGACTATAAAATGTATTCATCACACTCATACCATTCTGTACACAAAAATCTATTACGTCCTCCCCAGCGGAGTTCCTTCCTCCAACGCTGAAGGCTCCAATCACATTCTCCAATCCCTGCCGATTCTCTCCCACATGTCCATTCATGTCAACCCATTATCACTATGTTTTCATGATATGGCGCTCTACCTTTAACATTCTGCAATTCGCGGTAAAAATCCTCCCTCTCCTCCACCGGTCTCCCCTGTTGGGGTGCATACACCTGGATAAAACTTATATCCTTCCTTCCTGTTCTAATTGAAAACGCCAAAATCCGTTCATTCACCTGTTCAATTGCGTTCACTCTCTGTGCCAATTCCGGTGTCAATATCACTCCAACACCGTGTTTCTTCTCCTGTCCACCGCTATAAATAAGCTGATAATCATGATGTAACCCCTTAACGCCCACACCCTGAAGTCTGGTCTCACATATGCCAAGCACGTCAATCTTGCGCTCCAACATCAAAAGCACCAACTCCTCCTCCTTATCTCTCAGAGTTGCAACATTCAACGTAGCAACCCTAAGAGTTCTCTTAGTATTTCCATTCGTATTCCAGGTTATATATATATTATATATATATATATATATATATATATATATATATATATATATATATATATATATATATATATATATATATATATATATATATATATATATATATATATATATATATATATATATATATATATATATATATATATATATATATATATATATATATATTATATATATATATATATATATATATATATATATATATATATATATATATATATATATATATATATATATATATATATATATATATATATATATATATATATATATATATATATATATATATATATTATATATATATATATATAGGCTGCAATGTTGCAATGCTGCATATGCAACTTGTAATTTCAACGATTTATGTATGCTACTACTACGATTGTAGACGGCCCGGATGGCATTCCCCCTCGTGTTCTGAGGGAGTGTGCTTCCGAGTTGGCCCTGTCCTCGTTCAGCTCTACTCTCTATGCCTTAATACTAATACTTTTCCTCAATGCTGGAAGCGTGCATTTGTTCAGCCGATCCCGAAAAACGGTAGCCGTTCTGACCCTTCTAACTATCAACCTATAGCTCTCACTTGTGTTCTATCTAAAATTTTTGAAACTCTCCTCAACTCTCATTTCCTGGATCATTTGGAATCTCATTCTCTTCTCTCTGATCACCAGTATGGCTTTCGTCGCTCGAGGTCAACTGGTGACATACTTTCCTATCCTACTGATCTATGGTCTTCTGCCCTTAGGGACTTCGGGGAGTCTTGTGTGGTGTCGCTTGACATATCCAAGGCTTTCGACCGGGTATGGCATGCGTCACTGCTCTCTAAGCTCCCTTCCTTTGGGTTTCCTCCTTCCCTTTGCTTACTCTTGTCTAGTTTTCTCTCAGATCGTTCCATTTCGGCAGTTGTAGATGGAGCGACCTCTTCCTCCTTTTCTGTCAATTGTGGTGTTCCTCAGGGTTCTGTTTTATCTCCAACCTTATTCTTACTTTTCATTAACGATCTTCTCCACTGCACTTCTAACTCTGTTCACTCTTATTCTGATGATTCAACTCTGCATTCTTCTACTCATTTCAAATCTGCTCCCTCTTTTGCTTCTAGACTTGCTTCTCGTCTTCAACTTTAAGATTCCATTCTTGCCGATCTGGATGGGATTTCCCGGTGGGGTCATAGCAACCTTGTAAAATTCAACTCTTTAAAAACTCAACTTCTTCACATCTCCCTCTCAAAAACACCTCCAAACTTTCCTATCCTCTTCGATGGTTCTCCCGTCTCACCTGTAAATAACATTAACATTCTTGGTTTAAACATAAACAACAAACTGTCTTGGAAACCACATATTACAATGGTTGCTAAAGCGGCCTCTAAGAAGCTGGGAGTCCTGTTCAGATTGCGTGAATTTTTCTCTTCTGAGCAGTTACTCCAAATATATAAGGGTCTTATTCGTCCTTGTATGGAGTACTGTTCTCACATTTGGGGGGGCTCTGGCTCCTCCTCTCTTCTGGATAGGGTTGAGTCAAAAGCTAAGAGATTAATAAACTGTCCCCTACTTTCAAACTCACTTGACCCTCTGTCTCTGCGACGTGACGTTGGCGCGCTATCTCTTTTCTACAGGTACTACAATGGCAGGTGATCGAGGGAATTGGCCTCTCGCATTCCTCCACCGTTGAGTCGTCCTCGTTGCACAAGGGGTGCCCTGCTTTCGCACCAATTTTGTGTGGACGTAGGAAATCCAAGGCTAGCCTATTGTGGTACCTCCTTCTTTCCAGCCACCTCTATTCTGTGGAACTCTCTACCATCATTTATTTTTCCTCCTGTATTTAATCTTCCACTCTTCAAGGCTTCCGTCTGCGCCCACCTGAGGGCTGTGTGTTAGGTATGTATGTGTGTGTTTAAATGAGCTTTGTGCATGTGTGTGTGCCCCCTCCTTGAAAAGGGCTCTTGCCCGTGAGTGGTGGCGTTCTGTAAAAAAAAAAAAAAAAAAAAAAAAATAGTGCTATTGTAAATAATATTATATCGTTTGAAAATTTAAAGAATTATAAAATTTAAAAAAAGTTATTTGCTGAAAAAAATGGAGAAAACCTGTTATAAATAATTTTTTTATTACACATAACCACCACTCACGGGCATAGCCCTATTCAAGGAGGGGGTGCTAGAACAATAGAAGAGATAAAAACAATCCACAACCCACACCTAACGCAAATTTCGCAGGTGAGCACAGACGTGGGTCTTAAAGGAATGGAGATTAAATTCAGCAGGAAACACAGAAGATGGAAGAGAATTCCACAAAACAGAGGTGGCTGGAAAGAAGGAGGCACCACAGCGAACAAGCCTGGAGTTGCCTATGTCCACGCAAAATTGATGCGCGGACACTGCACTCCTTGTGCTGCGAGGACGCCGTAAAGGTGGAGGTACAAAGGTGGATTAGTTCCCTCGAGCATTTGCCGCTGTAGTACCTATAGAAAAGAGATAGGCACCAATATCACGTAGCAAAGATAAAGAGTCAAGAGAATTAGAAAGAGCGGGACAGTTTATAGTCTTTTAGCCTTTGACTCAACCCCATCCAAAAGACGGGTGAAGCCTGAGCCACCCCAGATATGAGAGCAGTACTCCATACAAGGGCGGATGAGACCCTTGTATAATTGGAGTAACTGCGAGGAAGAAAAAAATTCTCGCAGTCTAAACAGAACTCACAGCTTCTTTGAGGCCGCCCGAGCAACCATTGTGATGTGAGGTTTCCAAGACATTTTTTTGTTTATGTTAAAGCCAAGAATATTTATATTGTCAACAGGAGAGACGGGAGAACCGTCGAAAGAAATAGAAAAGTTAGGAGGTGTCTTTGAGAGGGAGATTTCTAGAAGTTGAGTTTTTAAAGGTTGAATTTCACAAGGTTGAGACGACCCCACTGGGAAATTCTATCCAGATCTGCAAGAATGGAATCGGAAAGATGAAGACGAGAGGCAACTGTAGATGCAAAGGAAGGAGC
>SEYY01014057.1:10000-26340 GCA_009176605.1 Armadillidium nasatum | reverse complement strand
ATAATTTCGTCAGACTTTTAAATATTAATTTGTTTCTCCATATTGGTTAAACGATAAAAAATATCTTTACAGGTTTAAATTGAATTCTTTCTGAATATTAAGACGATAATTTTTTTTCGTTAAATTCATGAAAACAATCAAAGTCTGACTTTCTGATTCAAGCTCCCTCCTCTCCATTCAGATTATGAAAATAAAATCATAAATTGTAGAAATTTTTTAAAAACTTTTTACCCAAATTTCACACACTGAAGTAAGAAATTTCATTCATTGAAAGAAATTTTTAAGAAAATTGTTCGTCGTAGAAGTGACAATATTTGAAAGAATAAAATTTCTTCATAAGACAACATTTTGATTCTCTGTGCATTAGAAATCTCAGAAGAGTAGAATCCACTGTAATTATGATATTATAGTAACAGCGGTGAAGAAGTTCGGCTAACTGAAAGAGATTGTATAGAGTTAGTCAAAGCAGGAAATTTAATGAGACAAAAAAGTCTCCTTTACTTTTCTACATTGCAAAAATTGTCCTAACGAATCGTTGGGACAAGTGGCAAAAATGTCTAAAAATTTTTTTTTTAGTTATATAGTTATATTCTTGGAAAATAAATCGGTGAAGCGACTTTTCTATGCTTAGAATGTCTTTTCTCTATTGCAAATTTAACTGTGACATTTTTACCATTTGTCCCAACAATTTTTGCAGTGTAGGAGAACTGTGGGAGTGGATCCCCATGATAAGGGATGCATGTTATGTACAATTACAATAGCGCCTTTAAATAAAACCAGCAATTGGGGTAATCAGAAGTAGTTTCGAAGGCTCTTCAGAACACATAAACTCTTCGATGCTTATTTAGAAAGAGAGATAATTTGATTCAACCAAGATCTCGAGGAAATGAAACACCAAAAATATTAAGAGTAGAAGGAATTTCGAGTTGTGAAAGATTATGTCAAATAGATAGATGAAGGAACTGTGTTTTTAATGCTTCCAAAACAACCACTCTCTCTTTACCACAACTTGAGATACGAAAAACGTTAGAAATCACTTTATCCAAGGAGATTCTCTTAACAATAACTATTTGCAGTTAAATACATCACCTTTCAAACTGAAAGGAGTAATGAAGGGTGTATTTTCAGCAAAAGAGTGGATAGGAAAAATATAAAAAGATTTGGAGATAGAACAAATCGCAGAGGAACATTAGTACTTAAAGATTTAAAAGATGAACGGAGGCCGTATATACAGCTACTATAGAATGACCCTAAAAGAAATTAGAGAGAAGAATAGGAAAAGAGAGAAGGAAAATTAGAAATAAAGCTTTGTGCCAGGGTTTGTCGAAAGCTTTCTACATGTATAGAGTTTCAGTAAAATAATCACTGAAATACCCCAAAAAAAAGAGAACCAAGAGTCAGAGAGAAGAAAAATAAGAGTACCTGCAGATCGTTCCTTGCGAGAACCATACAAACTCTCTGAGATAAGACTAGATGATTTAAGATAGTGGGTTGAGAGGGGTTCCCCTTCGGTATACAGACTGAATGAATGCTCGTTTCCAGCAAGAGGGGAAGATGAGGACAGAAGGATGAGCAGGTTGTATCTACAAGTTCCAGATTATGAGAGGCTGATGACGTCATGGAAGGAAGGAAGGCATTAAAACAAGACTAAGAAATAAAATGTTTAGGATAAAATAAGAATCTGGCGGCTTCGAAAGGACTCAGAAGAAGCATACAAGATAATGCATTGAAGTTTCAATACTTACAGTAACAATTTCAAGTCTACTAAGGTAAACAATGAGTATAAATTGGGTATATGGCAGCTCTAAAAAGCCCTTGGCCTTAAAAAAAAGAAACTTAAGGGCCTCTGGCCACTAAAAGGTCACTGAAGAAAGTTCCTCCTGACACCGTGGAGCTTCAAAACCCTTCATAAAGGATAGAAATAAGGTATCCCACATCAAAACCCTCAGAAGAAACCTCTGACCGCACAAACCTCCAATTGGAAGCTTCACTCACCGGAACCCTTAGGAAAAACTTCAAATATTTATATGGTGGAAGAATTAGGATAGTCAGCAAATATGGGAAATTCGGAAGACTCCGTTTAAGGAACACTAACCGGCAACATCATTGAGTATATGCTCAAAACATCCCCCATTAGCTGAAAATTGAGGATATAGAGAGTAAGAGAGATAAGAGTAGGATTTGCTGTTGGGGCTCTCATATATCTACGTTTCGCTTAAGAATAAGAGGTGACTTCTAAAAAAAAAGAAGTGATGTTCAAGAATAGTGGAAATTAAAATTAATAATAGCGAATGTATTAGAAATTAATCAAGAAAGAGAATTGTGTTCCAATACAAATGAACAATCCCGTGGTAACATTAAAGCCATCACCAGAGGCAGTCACTTACAAGCTATGAATCATGGTGAGAGGATTTGCTTCTCCGAGAATAAATTTGTAGGCTTCATTTAAAAAAAAAAAAAACTGTCAAAGAAAATTACAATTTTCAAATGAACGATATTAAATGACATTCGGAACTAAAGTGAATGGTATTCGTCACCAAGGAATAAGAAATGGGCTTATTAGGAGTATGCAAACCCCAAAATTATCAATAGTTATGTTCCATGTATCAAAAATCATCAGAGAATAGAGTGATGACTTTCAAACGAGAAAAAAAAAAAAAAATGATGGATAAGAAAGAGAACTAAAAATGAACGGTAGTAAACAGTGAAAGAATTTCTGCTTTAAAAGTCTCATAGACATTTGACATAAATAACCTTAAGATGACTCTTAACTTCGAGGTAATGTCCCAGGAGGACAATAACTGCCCAACGCAACATTTGAAATGAATGTCAAACTGTGTCTGATAAAGGAAAATTTATTGGCGAATTTTTTTTTTTTTTTTTTCTTAATAAATTCAAATTTAATAAAAACTTTTTATATATATATAATATATATATAATATATTATATATATTATATATATTATATTAATATATATATATATATATATATATATTATAATATATATATGTTAGAGAGAGAGAATAGATATATAGATAATATTGAAATAAGATTTTAGTAATATAATAATAATAATAAAAGTTCCACGAAGCTGAACCTTTGTAGCAAAGATTGATTCTTTATCATTTACTTTTAGTGAAAAATTGTTACAAACTTATTGATAGATGGTCATCATAAGGGAAGAACCCATTCTCAAGACTTTTTTTTTTTATTTGACTATTGAGCTGAAATTTACAATGTATATGCATTTTAAATTAATTAACTTTCGATTTCTGACGTTTTTCTGAGTATTCTAACGGTTTATAGTTATAGGGGTCAAAATTCAAAAAAGAGATTAAATAGAAGTGGTAAAAAGTGGTCAGAATGATCCAAAAATACATTCTTAGCCCCAATTCTACAATATTAAAGAACATTTGGGAATAGTACGGATAGTGTTTGATTACAGAAGTTCAATTTTTTTTTGGAAAAAAATATTGAAAAATATATACCCTTACGGAGAAAAAAATTTCTTAAAAAAAATCCCTGTATTGAATGTTTTTGAAAATTGGATATTGTTTAGAGGAGGGATGGATCTAAAACGTTTATTTAAGACACTTTTAAAAACTAATTGTTTTCGAGATACAGCCCTCAATTTTGGAAAATTTGAAATTTCGTCGAAAGCCATTTTCGATAAGCTGTATCTCGAATCAGGACAAATAGGTTTTAAAAGTGTTTTAATAAAAGTTTTATCTATCCCTCCTCTAACAAATATCTAATTTTCAAAGATATCTAATCCACATTTTTGTTTTTAAATTTTTTTGTCCGAAGGTGTGAATTTTTCAAAATTGGAAAAAAAAATTTCGACACCTGGTCAAGTAAGGGCATATAAATCTGTTTTCTGTATGCATCAACATCAAAACTCTGTTAAGAAGTTTATAGCCCAATAGATTTTATATCACGACCAAAAAAGTTTTTTAGATATCCCATATTTTTTGTTTTAAATTTTTTGTCCGAAGGGTGGAATTTCAAAATTGGAAAAAAAATTCCACACCTGTCAAATAAGGCATATAATCTGTTCTGTTATGCACACATAAAACTAGTAAGAAGGTTTTTAGTACAATATACACCCAAATTTCAGACCAAAAAGTTTTTTAGATATCCAATCCATATTTTTTTGTTTTAAATTTTTTTTTAATTTCAAAATTGGAAAAAAATTTCGACACCTGGTCAAATAAGGGCATATATTCTGTTTTCTGTTATGCAACATCAAAACTCTGTAAGAAGTTTTTATAGCCAATAGATTTTTGAATATACACCATTTCAGACCAAAAAAGTTTTAGGCGTCCACCTTAGATTTAAACTTACTTAAATTTGAATTTACAAAACTTTGTCCTTAAAAAGATAGGAATGGAGTTTTTTCGTCAAAAAAAAGCTATATATACTGAAATTTTCAGGAGAATCGGATGAAAAAATTTTTTTTTTCAAGAATGGATCTTTCCCATAAGTCTGTGATATTTTGAAATTGCAACCTAAGGTGAAACACATACCACTCGCTTATAAGAAATATAAAATAAAGACCTAGAACAAAACCTCTTTTTGAAAATTTTTTATATTCTACAAATATCTTGCATGCTATGACAGAAAATAAATGCTGAATACTGAATATATAAATATACAAATATATAAATATATCTAATATGGGAAATATTGGGACTGAAGATAATGCAATACAGTCTCTATAAATGAAATTGTGATGTCTAAAACTCAGAATATTAAATTTGTCGACTATCAAGCGAAACCGAGAACAAAATATCAGTGGGAGGATAAACAGATTTGTTAGAAATTAATAATACTGATATTATCTTTTTCCCATATTTAGTCTTGATTTTATACATTAGTTAAAAATAAGCAGCCATGTTTCATTTTTAAGCATAAATTACTACAGGAACTTCCTCACTCATTACAATATAAGAAAGTCTTTAAAAAGAAATGAATGGAGAGACATTTATCCAGAAAAAAATAGAGAAAAGGTTAGATGAGAAGAGAGAAGCTCGTTAGTATTAGCTAGGCAAAGGATTAAAGGCAGATGTAAAATAAATTTCGCTTCCTAAGTGTGTGTGCCGTTACTGAATAAGAGATTAAAAATAACATATTAAAAGGAAAAAAAAGTCAAGTTTTATGAAATATTCCGGAATTTTTAAATAATACTCTAGTACTGGACTCTACGGTATCAAATTTATCCTTCTTAATCTAGAGTATGACTGATAATTACGGTATATAGAAATTTAGCAATGAAATCGATGAACTACCACCAAAATTCTGGAATTTGACGAGTAAATAAAAGAATAGACCTTATCAAAAAGTTTAGAACTTGCAAAGGTCTTTAAAAATCTTACCTTTATTAACTGAGGTTATTATACTCACGCATAGAATAAACAGAATTTGGCAGATATTTTTTTTGTTCCTTTCTCAAAATTTTACTAAAAAAATATACAGATGTCTATAAAAGCTACATCACACAAGCCTTTGTAAACTTTAGATAGCAGCATATTTTTATGGGATGAAAGTTAGTAATAACCCTGACTAGCCTCTTTCCTATTAATAAAAACAATAGAGAGCTAAAAAGACGTTGTCATAATTTAATATTATAGAAAATATTACATTCTACAGAATGAATACTTCTTCATTGTACTGTTGTACAAGAGTGAGATAAGAAAATAGAATAGCTCTCTGAAGAATTCTAGCAATTTCAACCCTTACTGAAAAGAATTGTTCTACAAGTAATTATACTTATTATTTTAGGGATCATATTTGCTTTTGGTAGAATTATTCCTTGCAAGACATTTTGTATCACCACTATTAGGAAAAAGCTACAAGCCTAGATACTATCCACTAGAGACGGAGAAGTTTTCTGAGCTAAGTCAAATGCTTACAAGATGTAGGTAGTTTGGACAGTAGATGAAGTGACAGGAAGGTCACTAATGAGAAGCAAAGTAGAAGAACTGTTGAGATGGAAAAGAATGCAAGGTAGCCGTCTACGACAGCTCTTTTAATATTATTTGAAGGGAGAGATAATCGAATGTGTACTTCCATGCCAAGGTGAGTCAACCTGGTTATCCGTTCTTCAGGCTCCAAGGAATGACGTCTTCGAAGATTTAATTACGGTCATTCAAAGTGAAATCAAAGTAATACAACCAAAGGTCCAACCAGACCTTAATCCAAAATAGCTTTCTTTATTAAAGTAGGCTGGGAAGGCTTTTCATGCTTGAGAATTAACGAGATAAAAGAGGATAAACTCGTAAGGAGCTGAACAAAGGAACCCAAATTCATTACAAATGAGATCAATAATACAGGTAAAGAGTTCTCCATCTGCTCAACGTTGCTATGGACAGAGGAATGGAAGTCTGCTTCTACAACTATAATTTGAGAATTAAAGAAAAGTAATTGTCGAAGGTGAATATTGAAATCATCCAGTATAATGAATTCAGAAAACACAAGACAAGACAAGGGAATGTATTTCAGATTGAAGCTTATATGGTTGACGAACTAGGATAGTCAGTAGATATGGGAAATTAACATGGCAAAAAATTTTAATCGTTGATTAAAGACTCTATTTAAGAAACATCAACAGTCAACATCATTGCCTGAAAATTGAAGGATAGAAAGGGAAAGAGAGAAAAGAGTAGGGTTTACTGTTAGGGCGTTCAAATATCTGAATTTCTGTTAATAATAAAAGATGACTTCTAAAAGAAGAGAGGTGGTGTTCAAGAAAGTGGAAATAAAAATAAAAATAGCGAATGTATTAAAAATTAATAAAGAAAGAGGACTGTGTTTCAAATGGAATCCAGTGGTTACATTAAGGCCATCAACAGAGGCTGTCAGTTCATATGCGATGATGGTGGGAGGATTGGATGAATGAAAACCACATCAGTTGGATTCTCCGAGGATAAATTTGCAGTTTCCATTTAAAAAAATAATTAAAGAGTATGTGATTGTGCAAATGATGAATAGCATAGGGTTGTGAGCATTCTGGAACATATCATTTGCGTGAACGAATTTCGAAAAGAACTAACTACTAGACACTAAAGTTCAAAAGAAATCCTCCAGTCCGACCTAACACTTCAAATGCGCATGAGGAGTTGTGTAGTTTGGACATAGTTCTAACAGATTAAAATATTTAAAGCTACTAAAAATATAAAACTGGATGATGCTTCGACTCCAAAACACGATTCTCGGTTCTTTTAGGTTCTGTACAGTGCGATATACGAGAGAGAGGAAGTTTTCTCAACTGAATGAGGATCTTGAGATTTGGGGTTGAAATATCGTTCAATTTTATTTTTTTAGTGGTTTAATATTTTAAAGCAAAATAAAGGATTTATTTTAGTATTTAATATCTTTTTACCTAGTTTTCTAGTCTCTATTATATATATATATATATATATATATATATATATATATATATATATATATATATATATATATATATATATATATATATATATATATATATATATATATTAGCTGTAAAAATAACCGTCAGATATAGGGAATGATTTATCGTTATAAATTATTGAGATTTAAAATAAAAAATGAAACCAGTCAAATTATCTAACATAAAAAGACTCTTATTAAATATCGATGTAAGAACACAACATTTTTTAACACTATTACTCAGTTAATATTTAAGAACTAAAAATATAGTTATATTATAGAACAATAATATAACTTTTCTCCAAGTTATTTCCTTATAAAATGAAAACTTTAAAATATATATTTTAAAATATATTAAAATTGGATGCAAAACACTTCGTGTTTTTCACACCTTTGTAATGATCCTTCATTTTATTGTCATTCTTTTTTTATTTAACCAAAGTTCCCATTACGACAAATAGTTTCTACGACACAAACTTTAAAAAAAAAAAAAAAAAAAAAAAAAAAAAAAAAAAAAGTGTCGCAAAATTAAAAGAAAAAAAAGGGTCAATTTTGAGAGACTTTCCACTTTTAATTAATGTTTTCCTCTTGGGAAGATTCACATGAATGAATCAATTATAATATTAAGCAGAACAACAACTCTCTCTCTCTCTCTCTCTCTATATCTATATAATATATATATATATATATATATATATATATATATATATATATATATATATATATATATATATATATATATATATATATATATATATATATATATATATATATATATATATATATATATATATATATATATATATATATATATATATATATATATATATATATATATATATATATATATATATATATATATATATATATATATATATATATATATATATATATATATATATATATATATATATATATATATATATATATATATATATATATATATATATATATATATATATATATATTTTATAGAAACGTCACCACTCACGGGCAGAGCCTATTTCATGGAGGGGGCACACACAGAGGTTATATATATATATATATATATATATATATATATATATATATATATATATATATATATATATATATATATATATATATATATATATATATATATATATATATATATATATATATATATATATATATATATATATATATATATATATATATATATATATATATATATATATATATATATATATATATATATATATATATATATATATATATATATATATATATATATATATATATATATATATATATATATATATATATATATATATATATATATATATATATATATATATATATATATATATATATATATATATATATATATATATATATATATATATATATATATATATACTATATATATATATATATATATATATATATATATATATATATATATATATATATATATATATATATATATATATATATATATATATATATATATATATATATATATATTATATATATATATAAAGCCTTCTACTATCTAAAAAAATTTGTTTTATTTTTCCGTGATTTTCTCTCGAAAAGAGCACAAAGTTTCCCTCACTCTACAATTCTAAGAGATTAGGTGTTCTGAGGAGCCTTCAGAACTACTCCACAATGCCATCTCGGATACTGATCTCGTATGAAACGTGTTTTCTATATACGGAGTAATTTTGTTCGTACTTCCCTTTTTGACTTATTTTCACCGCATCAAGTTTTCCACTCCCAACAAATTTTTTCCAACTTCTTTCTTTCCGTTGCATTATTAAATCTCTCTGATGGTTTCGTTGCTATTACAACGGACAAAACTACTCCAGACCCTCTAGTCGCAAACATCCTCCCCTGAGGAGAATTTGAGCGATCATTCCCTCCATATACTGTAGTTTCAACATTTCTCTATCTATCAATATGATAGCAGACTTACCTCCTACGCTCAATCTCTCATATACATTACTGGAAAAGTGTGTAACACTCTCCCTAGGTTTATGTGTAATTCATTGAATTTACTCACTTTCTAGCATAGTTTATTGGTGTAACAGGAAATATTACCCCTTTGTTTTTGAGCAAAAAAAAAAAATTCCTCAAATTCTCGTCGGTTTGATGAAGGTCTTTGACCTTTTTCCACTAATCGTGACATTATATATATATATATATATATATATATTATATATATATATATATATATATATATATATATATATATATATATATATATATATATATATATATATATATATATATATATATATATATAATAAACGTAACAACACTGTCAAAGCACTTAACAAATAAAGAAACTGAACTAAATAATAATATAAAAAAGAGAATTTTAAATACCTTGTAGATGTCCAAAATGCCGCAATAATTATCGAAGCTTGTATAAAGATTTTGAAGCATTTCTATCACTTTGAGAGGAGACGCTGTTGAGCATATCGAAGTGAATCCAACTATGTCGCTAAATAACATCGTTACTTCATTATGGGTTTGTGCTTCGATTGTTTCTCCTTTAAAAGATAATATATATATATATATATATATATATATATATATATATATATATATATATATATATATATATATATATATATATATATATATATATATATATATATATATATATATATATATATATATATATATATATATATATATATATATATATATATATATATATATATATATATATATATATATATATATATATATATATATATATATATATATATATATATATATATATATATATATATATATATATATATATATATATATGTGTGAAAGGAAAGAAATTATTTCTTGCTAATTTGATTTGCAGTGCGTTATATTGAGTGTAAATGGATCCTAATCTGGTGTTATGAGAGATATTGTAAGACGAAGAAGCACTTTCGAATGCTATCAAATATGTTGTAAACAAGGCAGTATTTATCTACTGTACGTGGAACCTGACTAGTTATATAGAGCTGCAGATTTTCAGGGGGGGGGGAGAAATTAACTATTAATCAAGGGACCAAAAATGCGAATGGAAAGTGTGAAACAAAATTGAAATTAAATTACAAAAATCATAAAAAATAGATGTAATTATTTTTTTTTTATATATAAAAATTAATTAGATGCAAGTCTTGTAGACAGAAAAATAAAATAGATATCCTTAGATAAACCGTTCCTTCTAACATTATGTTTTCATCAATCTAAAGGTAAAGTATAATTTTCAAATTGAAAATATTTTTGTCACCTTCTATTGTTTCTTAAGCAAATGTGGTAAATTTTAACTAACCCTGGGTCAATGATAACGAAAATAATATTTAATTAAAATTATTCATTAGATCTTTTCAAGATTATGCTGTGTAGCTACGTGTACAAAAATGCGCAATTCATGCTCATCGTAAACCACCCACAATCTCTCAGTATTGTTTCAGTTGTGGAAGTAGGTGGCTGTTTTGTAAAGTACTCATCCTTAATTTTAATAATAATAATAATAATAATAATAATAATAATAATAATAATAATAATAATAATAATAATAATAATAATAATAATAATAAATACATTTTATTTACTTTAAAATAAATACTTATCCATAATGTCAAACTGATGCCATTTTTTTTTATGTCATATAGTCAATTATTTTATTAAGATTTTGCAATGATGCATCAAGATTTTTTGCATCGATAACAATTTATAATTCTATTCTTTAAGATAACATGTACGTGTGCAAACTAGGTAGACAATTTCTGCTAATTTGTGATGATGTGACTTTCGAACCGCAGAAAAGGTCTTACCTATATTTTGAATTCAAGATTAGAGATCAGGTCTAAAAGTGGATTTCTCACGTACGCTGCAACATCTATGTAAGTTACCTACGCCTTCCGTTGTCTCAAAGATCTGGAGAGAACCATCTAACCATAGCAACAACTGCTACTTCTGCATGAAGCCAAAAAATGAGAAATAGTTGTCCAAGAAGAAAAAGAAATCTGTGCCATATTCAAATTTTCTGTCAACTATTCGCCCTGTGCCCCTCGGAGGAAGACCATAAAGATCACAGACAAGGACCATCAAAGTCAAATGGCTCAGATTTTTACTTAGAATCATTCTCTGTACTAAACATATAACTGAAGGTGATCAGTAGGGTCTTTTCAGAGATTTGGAGCTCCCCAAATAAATGGCAAGGTTAAGAGCCTCTTTCCTTGCAACTGACGTTCAAGCTACTTAATCAGTGATTTCAACAGCAGCTCAACTCATTCTTCTTGACAGAATGGATCTAATGGCTTGAAACAATATGAATGTTTTGATGGTGGCACTCAACATCGATCACGATGCATGAGACTAAAGGATCTTTATAGATTCATCCAAAGATGAGTCTTAAACCTGCTATGCTGTGTAATGGGAATATTAAGTCAACAATATCATTGCGTTATGTAACACATAAGAAAGAAACTAATGACAATGTAAAGCATTTGTTTAGATTCATATGATATGACTATCTTAACAGGCAGGTCTATGGAGCTTTTTAGATTGTTGTTCTTTCATATGATTAGTAGTACAATAAACACTAATGCGTTTTATGTAAATGGGATAATTGTGCAAGGTATACTATACCCACTACGTCAAGAGAGACCGGATCGTCTGTCCATCGTTGGAACCTTGGTAGAAGAACATTTAGCATTCACCACTTGTTGAGTTAAATAAGATTTTGTATTCGTCCTTGCATATAAAACTGGGACTCATGAAAAATCTTTTTCAAGGCCATGGACAATAAAGAATAGACTTTCAAAGTACCCCACTTTAAAATTTCCCACATTTTAAGGCTATAATAAAAGATATTGTTTTTACTGGTTCTCAGATTCGTATATTTCTTAGAGATAGAGAATTTGGATCAGCACCACATTGCCAGGAGAAGGCTGTAGGGAAGCATTCGGGTAAGTTGCAACAAGATTTCTTGTTAGCATTAGAGCAGCTAATTACAAGGAGTTGGTAGCAAGCATCATCAAAGCATGTAAATGTATGGAATGTTACATGTCACTGAAGATCCATTTTATGGATTAATTAACATTAGAACTTAATCCTTAAACTGTAGAGCAGTAAGTTCTGAGCACGGTGAACGGTTTCACCAAGATATTTCATCCATGGAGAAAGGATACCAAGGTAAATGGAGCACAAAAATGCTAGTAGACTACTGCGCAAGATGTTTCCTCTAATTACCTACAAGCAACAAACTAAAAAAATAAACATGAACACCGAATAAAGAGTAAATTTGTAGCTATTTCAAAAAAATGTTATATACACCTGCGCCACTGACGTAACTGTGTGAAATAACCAACAATGCATGAGTGAAAAATTTATCTGTACATAAAACAAATACAGTTGTATGTGATAATTAAATAATGAAAACATCATACCTCATGTATCTGTGAAACCTTATTCAACTAACAATTTCAATTGCTAATATATTTGAATTTAACACACAAAAATACATGTGAATAAACTCATTTCGTCTCAGAAGCAGACAAGTTTTAGAGATTGTTAATTGTGGTTTAGAATAAGCGCAGTAAATTCTAAAGAACCTCAATTTTTCAACTTAAAACTTCAATTTTCATCTCGCATGGGGGGAAATTGGGAGATTGGCAGAAGATTCAAGTAAAGGCCTGATTATAAACTTATAATAATTAATTATTAGGAATGGATTTATTGGATAACTTGAAACTCAGTATTAAATTTTATTTTTTTTAAACTATAAAGTTGGACATCTGGTATTTATTTCTAATGGAAGAGGAAAGTTTTTCTTGTGATTTTATCTACAGGATCGCACAACGACCATGGCCACAAGAGAATGATTAGTTTTCATATTAGTCAATAGTCAAACTCTTATTATAAGAGAAAAACTTTCCATGATATGGATGAGAAAAAAAAATTTTTTTTATTTATTTATTTAAAAAAAAAAAAAAAAAAAAGAGTTCAACAAAAATCATTGTTTCTTAAATAAAACAACAAAAGCTATGCATTTGTATTTATATTTTTGCTTAACTTATATTGGCAGTATTTTTGTTTATACAGCATTTAGTAATTTATATTAATGTGTTTATAACTTTTGTGTTTACATTAAGCTTTCGTTAAAGAATAAAAGCAATAAATTTATATTCAATAACTATTATATATACTATATATATATATATATATATATATATATATATATATATATATATATATATATATATATATATATATATATATATATATATATATATATATATATATATATATATATATATATATATATATATAGTAGGTAGGAATGCACCAAATTCCGGGAGTGGTGTTCCATACATAATTAATGTAAAAAAATGAAAATAAAAAAAAAAAAAAAAAAAGTTGTAATTCGATTTTCATTTGTTTTCTAACTTCAGAGTTCTAAAGGTCTAAGCTTAAACAACCAATCAAGTAGACTAGCATATGATAAAAAACACTTAAAAATTATAATTTGTCAAATAATCACCTGTCAGTTATGAATTATTTTGAGTGACAACCGTGATAAAAGTGATAAGTGATGTTACACATCTATTCAAAATTCTAATATGCGAATAAGGTGTTTGTTTATAATTTCTGCAACTGGATTACTACAACTGTAGTTGAAGTGTATCGTCAACGGTTTCTGCATTGTAGAATTCGGAAAAAAACGTATTTATCAAAACTTTAAACATTTTTGTGTGAGACCGATAGATTCCCCAGAGGGCACATCACATATGAACGTGCCCATAGACAAGATGTAAATAAAGTAGAAGGCATTCTGGATTTAGTGGATCATATCGATACAATTAGCTCAGAAGAATTGCAACTCAACATGAAACTCTTCATACAGCAGTGATCCACACATTGCAAGAATAGGGCTTATATCCATTCCACTTGCAGCTTGTAAAGCATCTGTAACTATAAGGACTATAATCGCATGCAATTTGTCGATGGATAATCGCTAATCGTCATTTGGCTCGGTACAAACTTTTTACTGATGAAGCAATATTCACTCGTAATAACGTCGAAAATACCCTCAACCCTCATCGATGGTCTGAGGAAAATACCAATGAAATAGATGAAAGAAATTTTATACATCGTTTTTCAGTTACCGTGTGGTGTAGGATTGTTGATAGTCAATTCATTGTTCCTTTTCATTATTGAGAATCGCTTAAATGGAGAACGTTACTTGGAAATTTTGCGAAATAAGTTACAAGGTCTATTAGAAGAGATTCCTTAAAACATAAGAAATGCTTATGCACTATCAGCAAGATGGAGCTCCTTCCACATTTTACTTGTCCGGTCATACAATATTTAAATGGAACTTTTCCAAAACGTTGGATTAGTCTAGGTGGGCTTAAAAGTTGACCGCCAAGAACCTCCACACCTCACACCACTGGATTTTTGTTTATGGTTCCTATGATTTATTGTAATGTCTGGTTAAAAAAGTGAAGTATTCTACTATTCTACTATTCCACTGATGGTTCAAAAGGAAATAATCCAGAACTTCTACTGACATATCTCGCCTAGTGAAAAGTGGTCGGGTGTGGTCGGGGAGATATTGAAGGGACTTTTCACTAGGCGAGATATGTCAGTAGAAGTTCTGGATTATTTCCTTTTGAACCATCAGTGGAGTAGTGGTCAACACAACGGACTTCCATCTTTTGGGCCCGGGTTCGATTCCTCGAAATTATAACATCACTAGCAGTTAATAAAATTATAATATATATATATATATATATATATATATATATATATATATATATATATATATATATATATATATATATATATATATATATATATATATATATATATATATATATATCATACTGGATATCAGGGTTGCTTTGAAAACATGAAATATCTAATTATATGATCCCACCCTTTCAGTTAGTTTTATTCTGAAGCAAAAACTCAATAGTAAAATTTTCTTAAATTTACTGAAGTATCCATAGAAGTTATGCAAAATTTTACATTAAGAAGTATAGGTCATTTGCATACTGTATAATCAAAACAAGTTGTTTTTTAAGAGCATTTTAATTAATAAAAATTGTTTGTATATTTTCTTCGCATATTTATAATTGAGAAAAATAATATGTATTAACATTTACGGCGGTGAAATCTTTATTAATAAATTTTTTTTTATTCCACAAAATATATTTAATTTTGAAAACTTATTCTTATGTAATATCTTACCTTTTTTTTCTTCTTCTTCTTCTTTTTAAGGACAAATATAAATAATCAAACTCATTTGCATATTCTTGTATCAAAATATTAAAAAAATACTTAATTTTTAACAAAGGCTGCCGAACTACTGTCCTAAACTTAAAACTGTGGCTCAATTTTGTATCAAATTATCATTAAAAAAAAAATCATACTATGGTAGTTTCATCGGTAGATGCTTATGTGACAAAATTTACGATTTGAAGGAGAGATGTTGAGGATGTTTAATTGGAAAGTTTTGTTCCAGCAAACACCAGCAATTCTTTACTGGGATAAAAATACTTTTTTATTATAATCTAATTTTTTAAATTTTGATGAAATTTAATCAAAAAAAAAATATTAAATATTTTTTTATTATTATTTTTTTTTTATTTTTTTATTTATTATATTTTTTTATTATTATTTTTTATTTATTCTTAGTATACAATTATCTTTGAACATTCATATTTGAATTTTCAGATTTGCACCACACACAAATATACAAACACACCTACCCATATATATATATATATATATATATATATATATATATATATATATATATATATATATATATATATATATATATATATATATATATATATATATATATATATATATATATATAATGAATTATAGCAACTCTACGCTTCTATTTACTTTGTTTTATTTAACTTTTTTCAGGTGTGTTTCTTTTGTGACATTTG
>SEYY01014057.1:2500-7500 GCA_009176605.1 Armadillidium nasatum | reverse complement strand
CTTAAAACATCATCAAAAGACAAATAATAACATGATTATTATTAAGTATATATACGAATATATACGTATTATTATTATTATTATTATTATTATTATTATTATTATTATTATTATTATTATTATTATTATTATTATTATTATTATTAATTGCAATGAATGTGGTTTAAGGTTAAGGTACAGAGGAGGAAGTTATGATTTTAAACGAAGAGTTTATCAGCATCAAAAAAGGTAACGAAAAGATGCTGAAAATTCTGCCCAACTTTGCATAGCAGAAATTAAGCTCGAGGTTATTAACATAAAAAAACACAGCATTGATTGCAAGAATGAAAAAGAATAATTTATAATAAAAAAAAGATACAAAAAAATATAAATTTAGAAAATGTGACTTTTGCAATAGGCATAATTAAAAATAAAATAAAAATTATTCTTCATTTTTTAAAAAAGTTGTCATTGAGGACGATAATACAATCAAATGAGTAGTGATACGAAATAAAATTCGTAGTCATAATTCCTTTTGAAAATCGTCTCATTTTACATTCAGCTTATGCACGCTTGAAAAAGGAAACGTTGTCAGAGTTTCGAAAGTTTAAGCTTTTAATTTTAGGGTTTTAAAAATGTTCCAATTTATCTTTTTTATTGTTTTATTATTATTAATGTTTTAAACGATTTTCTGGCAATATATATATATTTGTCTTTAAACAATTCGTCAAGGGATCTTCGTTTTATGACAGGTTAGTAGTTATACTATATATATATATATATATATATATATATATATATATATATATATATATATATATATATATATATATATATATATATATATATATATATATATATATATATATATATATATATATATATATATATATATATATATATATATATATATATACTCGTATATATATATACATATATATATATAATATATATATATATATATATATATATATATATATATATATATATATATATATATATATATATATATATATATATATATATATATATATATATATATATATATATATATATATATATATATATATATATATATATATATATATATATATATATATATATATATATATATATATATATATATATATATATAGCTAATTTATGTAAATACAAAATGAATAATCTATAAAGCCGAATGTTTCGGAACTAATGTGAGAATTTAGGTCTTTTCACCTTTTGATGGTAATTGTTATAATAAGGTAAATGAAGAGGAAATTGAGAAGCACTTTGGTTATAGGTCTCGAAAGCTTTGAAAAGCGTTAACAAAGATATTAAGAACAAGAACTGTAGGAAGGGAATGGAGATAGATAGATAGAGAAATAGATAGATAGGTAAAATATTTTTAGTAGTATCTAGGGAAATTTAAAATTTTTGTATTTTATAGGTTAATTTTCAGCTTCAAAAATTAAAAATAATAATATATATATATATATATATATATATATATATATATATATATATATATATATATATATATATATATATATATATATATATATATATATATATATATATATATATATATATATATATATATATATATATATATATATATATTAATAATGGGACAATCAATTACCATCATTCTCGTAAAAATTGGCATATTTTCTCTCAACAGTTCATTGTCATCGTCAATTTTCTGCCGAATATTCCACCGATTAATTTGCATATATTGGCATATAAATATCTCTCTGCTCCACCTTCTTGTACTGAGAATGAAAAGCTGTTTAGTAGTAGGGGCCAAATATTGATTACATCGATGAAAATCGAATTAAGGAAAAAACTGGAGAAAAGATTGTTTCTTCATCACAATATAAGAGTTCGAAATTTAAAGTACATTTTTTTGCATATTTATTCACGCTCTCACATATTAAAATTTTTTAATTAAATGGATTGTTGTATTGAAGATATTACAAGGTGTCCCACTCGCTTTCAGCAACAGAT
Organism: Armadillidium nasatum; assembly: GCA_009176605.1. NCBI lineage: Eukaryota > Metazoa > Arthropoda > Malacostraca > Isopoda > Armadillidiidae > Armadillidium > Armadillidium nasatum. The sequence continues at coordinate 5,535 of SEYY01014057.1, read as the reverse complement.
ATGCGCTTATAAAATAATAAAATTTGATATATATGAACATCTTCAATGAGTATGCAAATATTTTTTTTCTTTTTTATTTTTATCTCCTCCGATGGGCAAAGACAGGATGCCTACTAAATTCCACCGGAGTTGGGAAAAATTCTATCTTGATCGAAGTAGGCCGAACTTGTCCCTATACACGGCGTTTGAAAGTATGCAAGTTAAAGAAAGTTGGGAAAACAGATTAAGAGAGTGTGTTCTAGACTTTACCAGTAGAGTATATGTAAGATTGAGCATAGCGGTTAAATCTGGGGTAGGAGAGTTGGACACAGAAAGGATGAGACTGTGTGGAAAGGCGTATCACACACGCTCTTCTCAATGGAGGAGGTATGCGACGAGAGAGTTCAGAAGAGCAATGTCCGTTGTAATAGCGATAGTAAAGAGAGAGTGACGCAATAACTCGACGGGCAGAAAGAGATTGGAGAGAGTTAATAAGAGCAGGAGAGTTGATGAGATGAAAAGCCCCAAATTCCACCTTCTCAAGGAGAGCTGTATGAGTGGAACCACCCCAGATGTGTGAAGCATACTCCATACAGGGGCCAATAACACCCCTATAGAGAGCAAGCAACTGGGTTGGCGTGAAGTAATTCTGAAGGTGCCTCAGAACACCCAACCTCTTAGAAGCTTGTTTAGAAAGAGAAGTAATGTGATTTTTCCAAGAAAGATCACGAGAAAAGGATACGCCGAGAATATTAAGAACAGATGAAGGTTTGAGTTGGTGTGTTTTCGAAGAGGATATATATATATATATATATATATATATATTATATATATATATATATATATATATATATATATATATATATATATATATATATATATATATATATATATATATATATATATATATATATATATATATATATATATATATATATATATATATATATATATATATATATATATATATATATATATATATATATATATATATTATATATATATATATATATATATATATATATATATATATATATATATATATATATATATATATATATATATATATATATATATATATATATATATATATATATATATATATATATATATATATATATCAGGATGACGTCACTTGCTGCACATCCAGAGTCAGCATATACGACATTGGGTCCTTCTTTGAAGGTCGGGTTATACCCAAGGGACCTTGACCTGACCACCAAGGTTGCCTGATCATACTCCGCCAGATTTCTTCCTATAGGGGCATGCTGAAAGGTTAAGCGTATCGCAGCAAACCATGTATTATCATACAACTGAAAGAAAATACTTAGCAGGTATCGAACTCTGTAACTCCCAATACGTTGCTACTCGAAGCCTTTCGTACATGGAAAAGCGTGTGCAGGTATGCCTTGATGCGAATGGCGATCATTTCCGACGTTTGTTTTAATGTCAGCGCGATTTTCAAACACCAAAGTTTGTTTGTGGCAAATTTTATTAACATGTGACTACTACTTTGATAACTATTTATAAGCGCATATCTGGGAACGAGAGCAGGTGGGACACCCGGAATTATACTATTAAAATTACATGTATTTACACTTTTGAATGAAAATAAAGAAAACACAATCAAATTATAAAATAAGATTATAAAATTGTTAAATTTATAAAAATAATGAAAATTTTTAAAATATATTTTTTCAATTTCATCGTCATCGCCATCGTCATCGTCATCGTCAAATATTCTTAATCGTGCCATCACTATATATATATATATATATATATATATATATATATATATATATATATATATATATATAATATATATATATATAATATATAGGTTCTGCTAATAAAATTTTCTGGCCTCTTGCCAAAAATATCTCAAATAACTTCTGTAAATCTGTTTTTCCTCCTCTTATTCGCTCTGATGGTTCTGTAGCTAATACTCCCTCTGAAAAGGTTAATCTCTTCGGCCTTCTTTTTTTATCTAATTTCACCCTGCACGATTCTGGCATCCCTCCTCCTACTCCTTCTCCTCTCAAGCTTCCCATATCTCTATTCTGTCATTACTTATGATCGTGTGCATGGGATCTTTAAATCTATGAAGGTCAGGAAAGGCCAGTGGTCCGAATGGCATTCCCCTCTCGTGTTCTGAGGGAGTGTGCTTCCGAGTTGGAGCCTGTCCTCGTTCAGCTCTACTCTATATGCCTTAATACTAATAGTTTTCCTCAGTGCTGGAAGCATGCATTTGTTCAGCCGATCCCGAAAAAAGGTAGTCGCTCTGACCCTTCTAACTATCGACCTATTGCTCTCACTTGTGTCCTGTCTAAAATTTTTGAAACTTTCTTTAACTTTCATTTCCTGGATCATTTGGAGTCTCATTCTCTTCTCTCAAATCATCAGAATGGCTTCGACGCTCGAGGTCAACATGTGACATACTTTCCTATCTTACTGATTCATGGTCTTCTGCCTTTAGAGACTTCGGGGAGTTTTGTGTGGTTTCGCTCGACATATCCAAGGCTTTTGACAGGGTATGACATGCGTCGTTGCTCTCTAAGCTCCCTTCCTTTGAGTTTCCTCTTCCTCTTCGCTTACTCTTGTCTAGTTTTCTCTCAGATTGTTCCATTTCGGCACTTGTAGATGGAGCGACCTCTTCTTTCTTTACTGTCAATTGTGGTGCTCCTCAGGGTTCTGTTTTATCACTAACTTTATTCTTACTTTTCATTAAAGACATTCTCAACTGCACTTCTAACTCTGTTTACTCTTATGTTGATGGCTCAACTGGCTCTTTTACTTCTAGATTTATTTCTCGTATTCAACTTTCCGATTCTATTCTTGCTGAACTTGACGGGATTTCTCGGTGGGGTCATAGCAATCTTGTAAAATTCAATTCTTTAAAAACTCAACTTCTTCACATTTCCCTCTCCAAAACACCTCCCAGCTTTCCTATCTTCGATGTCTCTCCCGTCTCACCTGTAAATAACATTAACATTCTTGGTTTTAACATAAATAAATTGTCTTGTAAACCCCGTATCACAATGGTTGCTAAAGCGTCA
>SEYY01014056.1:0-13729 GCA_009176605.1 Armadillidium nasatum | reverse complement strand
TATATATATATATATATATATATATATATATATATATATATATATATATATATATATATATATATATATATATATATATAAAAGTAATCCCTATAAATTAATAGAGTACGTTTTCTTTCATAGTTGTTTAGGCTAACTTTTACAATTTTACCAAAAAAATGATATGCTATATTTATGCCATTGGTATGCATCAGGTCAGGGATTTCAAATCACTGACCTGTGGGTCACAAAGTGACCCACCACCCACATTTCAGTGATTCACTTCGATTTTAGGTAAATTAGGTGACGAAGGTTGCTCGCAAGTCTGCACCAGCGACTGATCCGTCTTTACCAGAGGAGTACCGAATTGATTATGCACAAATTGCCATTCCAACGTTGGGTTCGAGAAATTGCCCAAGATTTCAAGACTGACCTTAGGTTCCAATCTTCAGCTGTAATGGCTCTTCAGGAAACTTCCGAGGCCTACCTCGTAGGTCTTTTCGAAGACACCAACCTAGCTGTGCGCCATTCAAGCCAAGAGAGTGACTATTATGAAAAAGGACATCCAATTGGCCCGAAGATTTCGAGGAGAGAGAGAGAGAGAGAGAGAGAGAGAGAGAGAGAGAGAGAGAGAGAGAGAGAGAGAGAGAGAGAGAGAGAGAGAGAGAGAGCTTAAATGGAATAGACCTACAAAAAAAAAGGCCCTTTATAGCGCCGTAAAACATTAACTAAGGAGATAATAAGTTAAACTTTTAAATCACAAAGAAGCGTATATATATATATATATATATATATATATATATATATATATATATATATATATATATATATATATATATATATATATATATATATATATATATATATATATATATATATATATATATATATATATATATATATATATATATATATATATATATATATATATATATATATATATATATATATATATATTTTTTTTTTTTTTTTTTTTTTTTTTTTTTTTTTTTTTTTTTTTTTTTTTTTAAGTCCAAAAATTCGATTTCAAAATCCGTTTTCTAAATCACAGAAAACTTTTCAAGGCTAACTCTAATAATAAATATTAAAGAACTTGGCGTACTCTCCTTTGTTTTAAGTTTTTAAGTTCCATGCTAGGATTCTTAATTCAAAGTTCTTTTTCATTTCATTATAATTTTAATGATAATAATAAAAAAATATTAATCAACTGCACATTTCTGTTGTGGGAAATTGAAATGACTTTTCGGAGATTCAGTGTTTTTAAACTTTTTTTTCTCTCTCTCTCTCTCTCTCTCTCTCTCTATATATATATATATATATATATATATATATATATATATATATATATATATATATATATATATATATATATATATATATATATATATATATATATATATATATATATATAATATATATAATATATTAAATGGTGATTGAGTTGTTTGTGTGTGTGATTTTTTAATCCTGATTAAGATTACTAAATAACAAAATTATAATAATAAACGTTGGAAAAAAAAGAGAAAATTCAAAAATTTCTTTGATTGTGAATTTTTGTTAGTTGTAATAATTATTCAAAATCTTCGTTACAGTAGCTTTAAATTTTAAAATCTTCCTTAATATAATTTACAAATGAACCATTGTTGACAGTATGGCTGAGAAAAAAAAAATTTGTATTAAAGGTGTCCGGAACAGGTGCTGAATTCGATAATGCATGATTTTAAAAATGATGGAGCCTGAGCCAACAAAAAAAATTACCACCTTCACAGTCTTGGTTGACTATTTTTATTTTTGGATTATTGGTTGTAAAATGACATTTGTGTGAGCAACTTTTCTAATATTCTACTGATAATTTTTTTTTTTTTTATTTGATTTTGATAGGTTTTCTAAGCATGAAATTGATCTAATATAATTAGCAAAATTGTACATTCTTACAATTACGTAGTCTTTAAAACTTTTTTTTAATTTTTTTTTTCTCTAATGAAAATTTGATGAGCAAAATCAATTTATTTATTGACGAAGTATTTTAAAAATATTTGATAATTTTGGTAAATTTTGCCTCTTACTTGGAGCAATCTCGATTTTATTTTCATTGCTACTTTTTCTGGCTACAGTTGGAATGTACAGTAGTAGTAGTAAAAAAAAAAAAACATATGCATAAATTTCTTTAATTGTTTAAATCTTATTTTACATAAACTATGTTATAATTTATATAAAAAATATATTCAAATGAATAGTTTTAAATTTTCCTTTTTGGTTTGGTAGTTTTCATTTCAAATACTTAATTTTATGTGGGTCCTTCTAAATTAGACACATTCAAATTATTTTTTTAATTATTCATAACGTTAGCACTAATTAACTTGTGTATTTTTTGTTTCTTTTTCTCAAATACTATTAGTCTGTTAGGACGTGGGTCCTATGCAAAAAGATTTAAATTGTAGGACTCCTGATTGATTTCTCTATTCATTTGGGGGAATTTTCGTGATTTGCTCTTCATATACTGTCAGAGTTTCTATATTTTATTATTTATCCGTGGTTTGTTTAATATTATTCTAATTATTTCACAAAACTTTGGCTTGATCTTATTAAGATCCTGTTCTTAGCATTCTTCTGTAAACTTTGGATTGCGTTTTTCTGAAGTGCAAAAAATATTAACATTTTTACTCACATTTCAAACGGTCATTACTAAAATTGTTTGGGTATGTTTGTATTATGATGAGACTATCACTCTTTTAGAAATAATTTGAAATGTCAAAATTTAAAATTTTAATTAATATTAAGGTATATATATATATATATATATATATATATATATATATATATATATATATATATATATATATATATATATATATATATATATATATATATATATATATATATATATATATATATATATATATATATATATATATATATATATATATATATATATATATATATATATATATATATATATATATATATATATATATATATATATATATATATATATATATATATATATATATATATGAGAGATAGATAGATGTATGATTTGATTTGACTACGATTTGAAATTCTTTGCTTTGAGGAAAGAAAAAGACTGTAATGCTGTTGAAAGCTGGTGAATGTGCGAATATTTTGTGTATATATATAGTATACAAACTATTTTTTTTATCACCTTGTGAATTAAATGTCAAATCTTATGTACAGATGCAGTAATTTTTATTGTTCTTAGATATTTACTTTAAAATATGTAATATATTAAAAATATTTTTTTAATTTTTTTTTTTTTTTTTTTTTTTTTTGCTCCAAGTACCTCATTAAAAGTTAATGTTCAAATATCGAATGCTTTTCCTAATAAAGTCAGAAAAAGGGAATATCAAGCCATTAGAAAATGACTTCAATCTAGACGAGGACCTCTGTGCATCGCACCTTTATATTTTTTTATAACCTCGCAGCAGCAGGACTGAAGTGGTGTGCCGCATCAACCCGCACCATTGCGTCTGCAGCCATAGAAATAATCATGAAGCAAGAAGGACAGAAAAAAACATGATAATAAACAATTTATATATATATATATATATATATATATATATATATATATATATATATATATATATATATATATATATATATATATATATATATATATATATATATATATAGCAAAACCTAATCAAATTTATAATCCCAATTTTTAATTTTACAGCAAAATCTGAATATACTTCTTTAAAAATATAAAAATAAAAGTGATATTCACCTGTTCTAAAAAGGTATAAAGAAAACTAAAATATAAATTTTATGTGCCATCAATTGAACCTGAAATGTACACACTAATAAATTAGTGAATTTAATACAGATCTCTTAAAAGATTAATTCAAATAACTTAATAAAATAAATAAAGGGAAAAATATTATCATCTTTATAACGATATTAAGAAATTTGAATAAATAAAACTTCTAGTTCTATAGAGTAGTTCAAACCAAAAATATACTGAACTACTAGAATTACTTTTCCGTTGGTTTTACTACCTTTATATAGCGATAACTTGACAATTCATTATTATATGGAAGGACAGAGAAAAAGATAAAGGTCAATCAAAGTGCTGGGGGGGGGAGGGGGGACAGAAAACTTGGAAGAAGTTATTGAAATGGAAAGATGAAATTTAAAGCCTTTGATAGTATATAAATTTCACGATAGACAATTAGTTTTTAAGGGTAATATTTATTACTATTTGATAAATGCTGGATATTTAGCAAATATGGTTATTGACGTATGTATATTTAGTAAAACTGGTAACAAATATTTCATTGATACCATCAATATGCTAAACTATAAATTTATACTTGAAGTTTAAGAGCAGCTATATTAAATCCATCTCCTTTATGGCCAGCAACCAAAGACAACAAATTTAATTTTTTCTTCTGGGCGGCCGAGGACTCGAGTTCATACATTGTTGAAAGATTTAAAACGAGCGCTTCGTGCAAAAATTTTTCGGGTCGAGCCTGAATTGCTTTTTCTACAACTCTGATCGCATCGCGTATCTTACCAACGAACATTAGACACACGCCCAAGTTGTTGATTACCTGCAAAGTAAAAACAATTTCATTCATTTAATGACGGTTCTAATAAAGTGTAGTAGTATAGAACAAGGACTATATATATATATATATATATATATATATATATATATATATATATATATATATATATATATATATATATATATATATATATATATATATATATATATATATATATATATATATATATATATATATATATATATATATATATATATATATATATATATATATATATATATATATATATATATATATATATATATATATATATATATATATATATATATATATATATATATATATATATATATATATATATATAAAAGTAATCCCTATAAATTAATAGAGTACGTTTTCTTTCATAGTTGTTTAGGCTAACTTTTACAATTTTACCAAAAAAATGATATGCTATATTTATGCCATTGGTATGCATCAGGTCAGGGATTTCAAATCACTGACCTGTGGGTCACAAAGTGACCCACCACCCACATTTCAGTGATTCACTTCGATTTTAGGTAAATTAGGTGACGAAGGTTGCTCGCAAGTCTGCACCAGCGACTGATCCGTCTTTACCAGAGGAGTACCGAATTGATTATGCACAAATTGCCATTCCAACGTTGGGTTCGAGAAATTGCCCAAGATTTCAAGACTGACCTTAGGTTCCAATCTTCAGCTGTAATGGCTCTTCAGGAAACTTCCGAGGCCTACCTCGTAGGTCTTTTCGAAGACACCAACCTAGCTGTGCGCCATTCAAGCCAAGAGAGTGACTATTATGAAAAAGGACATCCAATTGGCCCGAAGATTTCGAGGAGAGAGAGAGAGAGAGAGAGAGAGAGAGAGAGAGAGAGAGAGAGAGAGAGAGAGAGAGAGAGAGAGAGAGAGAGAGAGAGAGAGAGCTTAAATGGAATAGACCTACAAAAAAAAAGGCCCTTTATAGCGCCGTAAAACATTAACTAAGGAGATAATAAGTTAAACTTTTAAATCACAAAGAAGCGTATATATATATATATATATATATATATATATATATATATATATATATATATATATATATATATATATATATATATATATATATATATATATATATATATATATATATATATATATATATATATATATATATATATATATATATATATATATATATATATATATATATATATATATATATATATATATATATATATATATATATATATATATATATATTTTTTTTTTTTTTTTTTTTTTTTTTTTTTTTTTTTTTTTTTTTTTTTTTAAGTCCAAAAATTCGATTTCAAAATCCGTTTTCTAAATCACAGAAAACTTTTCAAGGCTAACTCTAATAATAAATATTAAAGAACTTGGCGTACTCTCCTTTGTTTTAAGTTTTTAAGTTCCATGCTAGGATTCTTAATTCAAAGTTCTTTTTCATTTCATTATAATTTTAATGATAATAATAAAAAAATATTAATCAACTGCACATTTCTGTTGTGGGAAATTGAAATGACTTTTCGGAGATTCAGTGTTTTTAAACTTTTTTTTTCCTCTCTCTCTCTCTCTCTCTCTCTCTCTATATATATATATATATATATATATATATTATATATATATATATATATATATATATATATATATATATATATATATATATATATATATATATATATATATATATATATATATATATATATATATATATATATATTAAATGGTGATTGAGTTGTTTGTGTGTGTGATTTTTTAATCCTGATTAAGATTACTAAATAACAAAATTATAATAATAAACGTTGGAAAAAAAGAGAAAATTCAAAAATTTCTTTGATTGTGAATTTTTGTTAGTTGTAATAATTATTCAAAATCTTCGTTACAGTAGCTTTAAATTTTAAAATCTTCCTTAATATAATTTACAAATGAACCATTGTTGACAGTATGGCTGAGAAAAAAAAAATTTGTATTAAAGGTGTCCGGAACAGGTGCTGAATTCGATAATGCATGATTTTAAAAATGATGGAGCCTGAGCCAACAAAAAAAATTACCACCTTCACAGTCTTGGTTGACTATTTTTATTTTTGGATTATTGGTTGTAAAATGACATTTGTGTGAGCAACTTTTCTAATATTCTACTGATAATTTTTTTTTTTTTTTTATTTGATTTTGATAGGTTTTCTAAGCATGAAATTGATCTAATATAATTAGCAAAATTGTACATTCTTACAATTACGTAGTCTTTAAAACTTTTTTTTAATTTTTTTTTTCTCTAATGAAAATTTGATGAGCAAAATCAATTTATTTATTGACGAAGTATTTTAAAAATATTTGATAATTTTGGTAAATTTTGCCTCTTACTTGGAGCAATCTCGATTTTATTTTCATTGCTACTTTTTCTGGCTACAGTTGGAATGTACAGTAGTAGTAGTAAAAAAAAAAAACATATGCATAAATTTCTTTAATTGTTTAAATCTTATTTTACATAAACTATGTTATAATTTATATAAAAAATATATTCAAATGAATAGTTTTAAATTTTCCTTTTTGGTTTGGTAGTTTTCATTTCAAATACTTAATTTTATGTGGGTCCTTCTAAATTAGACACATTCAAATTATTTTTTTAATTATTCATAACGTTAGCACTAATTAACTTGTGTATTTTTTGTTTCTTTTTCTCAAATACTATTAGTCTGTTAGGACGTGGGTCCTATGCAAAAAGATTTAAATTGTAGGACTCCTGATTGATTTCTCTATTCATTTGGGGGAATTTTCGTGATTTGCTCTTCATATACTGTCAGAGTTTCTATATTTTATTATTTATCCGTGGTTTGTTTAATATTATTCTAATTATTTCACAAAACTTTGGCTTGATCTTATTAAGATCCTGTTCTTAGCATTCTTCTGTAAACTTTGGATTGCGTTTTTCTGAAGTGCAAAAAATATTAACATTTTTACTCACATTTCAAACGGTCATTACTAAAATTGTTTGGGTATGTTTGTATTATGATGAGACTATCACTCTTTTAGAAATAATTTGAAATGTCAAAATTTAAAATTTTAATTAATATTAAGGATATATATATATATATATATATATATATATATATATATATATATATATATATATATATATATATATATATATATATATATATATATATATATATATATATATATATATATATATATATATATATATATATATATATATATATATATATATATATATATATATATATATATATATATATATATATATATATATATATATATATATATATATATATATATATATATATATATATATATATATATATATATATGAGAGATAGATAGATGTATGATTTGATTTGACTACGATTTGAAATTCTTTGCTTTGAGGAAAGAAAAAGACTGTAATGCTGTTGAAAGCTGGTGAATGTGCGAATATTTTGTGTATATATATAGTATACAAACTATTTTTTTTATCACCTTGTGAATTAAATGTCAAATCTTATGTACAGATGCAGTAATTTTTATTGTTCTTAGATATTTACTTTAAAATATGTAATATATTAAAAATATTTTATTAATTTTTTTTTTTTTTTTTTTTTTTTTTTTGCTCCAAGTACCTCATTAAAAGTTAATGTTCAAATATCGAATGCTTTTCCTAATAAAGTCAGAAAAAGGGAATATCAAGCCATTAGAAAATGACTTCAATCTAGACGAGGACCTCTGTGCATCGCACCTTTATATTTTTTTATAACCTCGCAGCAGCAGGACTGAAGTGGTGTGCCGCATCAACCCGCACCATTGCGTCTGCAGCCATAGAAATAATCATGAAGCAAGAAGGACAGAAAAAAACATGATAATATAAACAATATATATATATATATATATATATATATATATATATATATATATATATATATATATATATATATATATATATATATATATATATATATATATATATATATAGCAAAACCTAATCAAATTTATAATCCCAATTTTTAATTTTACAGCAAAATCTGAATATACTTCTTTAAAAATATAAAAATAAAAGTGATATTCACCTGTTCTAAAAAGGTATAAAGAAAACTAAAATATAAATTTTATGTGCCATCAATTGAACCTGAAATGTACACACTAATAAATTAGTGAATTTAATACAGATCTCTTAAAAGATTAATTCAAATAACTTAATAAAATAAATAAAGGGAAAAATATTATCATCTTTATAACGATATTAAGAAATTTGAATAAATAAAACTTCTAGTTCTATAGAGTAGTTCAAACCAAAAATATACTGAACTACTAGAATTACTTTTCCGTTGGTTTTACTACCTTTATATAGCGATAACTTGACAATTCATTATTATATGGAAGGACAGAGAAAAAGATAAAGGGCAATCAAAGTGCTGGGGGGAGGGGGAGGGGGGACAGAAAACTTGGAAGAAGTTATTGAAATGGAAAGATGAAATTTAAAGCCTTTGATAGTATATAAATTTCACGATAGACAATTAGTTTTTAAGGGTAATATTTATTACTATTTGATAAATGCTGGATATTTAGCAAATATGGTTATTGACGTATGTATATTTAGTAAAACTGGTAACAAATATTTCATTGATACCATCAATATGCTAAACTATAAATTTATACTTGAAGTTTAAGAGCAGCTATATTAAATCCATCTCCTTTATGGCCAGCAACCAAAGACAACAAATTTAATTTTTTCTTCTGGGCGGCCGAGGACTCGAGTTCATACATTGTTGAAAGATTTAAAACGAGCGCTTCGTGCAAAAATTTTTCGGGTCGAGCCTGAATTGCTTTTTCTACAACTCTGATCGCATCGCGTATCTTACCAACGAACATTAGACACACGCCCAAGTTGTTGATTACCTGCAAAGTAAAAACAATTTCATTCATTTAATGACGGTTCTAATAAAGTGTAGTAGTATAGAACAAGGACTATATATATATATATATATATATATATATATATATATATATATATATATATATATATATATATATATATATATATATATATATATATATATATATATATATATATATATATATATATATATATATATATATATATATATATATATATATATATATATATATATATATATATATATATATATATATATATATATATATATATATATATATATATATATATATATATATATATATATATATATATATATATAAAAGTAATCCCTATAAATTAATAGAGTACGTTTTCTTTCATAGTTGTTTAGGCTAACTTTTACAATTTTACCAAAAAAATGATATGCTATATTTATGCCATTGGTATGCATCAGGTCAGGGATTTCAAATCACTGACCTGTGGGTCACAAAGTGACCCACCACCCACATTTCAGTGATTCACTTCGATTTTAGGTAAATTAGGTGACGAAGGTTGCTCGCAAGTCTGCACCAGCGACTGATCCGTCTTTACCAGAGGAGTACCGAATTGATTATGCACAAATTGCCATTCCAACGTTGGGTTCGAGAAATTGCCCAAGATTTCAAGACTGACCTTAGGTTCCAATCTTCAGCTGTAATGGCTCTTCAGGAAACTTCCGAGGCCTACCTCGTAGGTCTTTTCGAAGACACCAACCTAGCTGTGCGCCATTCAAGCCAAGAGAGTGACTATTATGAAAAAGGACATCCAATTGGCCCGAAGATTTCGAGGAGAGAGAGAGAGAGAGAGAGAGAGAGAGAGAGAGAGAGAGAGAGAGAGAGAGAGAGAGAGAGAGAGAGAGAGAGAGAGAGAGCTTAAATGGAATAGACCTACAAAAAAAAAGGCCCTTTATAGCGCCGTAAAACATTAACTAAGGAGATAATAAGTTAAACTTTTAAATCACAAAGAAGCGTTTATATATATATATATATATATATATATATATATATATATATATATATATATATATATATATATATATATATATATATATATATATATATATATATATATATATATATATATATATATATATATATATATATATATATATATATATATATATATATATATATATATATATATATATATATATATATATATATATATATATATTATATATAATATTTTTTTTTTTTTTTTTTTTTTTTTTTTTTTTTTTTTTTTTTTTTTTTTTTAAGTCCAAAAATTCGATTTCAAAATCCGTTTTCTAAATCACAGAAAACTTTTCAAGGCTAACTCTAATAATAAATATTAAAGAACTTGGCGTACTCTCCTTTGTTTTAAGTTTTTAAGTTCCATGCTAGGATTCTTAATTCAAAGTTCTTTTTCATTTCATTATAATTTTAATGATAATAATAAAAAAATATTAATCAACTGCACATTTCTGTTGTGGGAAATTGAAATGACTTTTCGGAGATTCAGTGTTTTTAAACTTTTTTTTCCTCTCTCTCTCTCTCTCTCTCTCTCTCTCTATATATATATATATATATATATATATATATATATATATATATATATATATATATATATATATATATATATATATATATATATATATATATATATATATATATATATATATATATATATATATATATATATATATATATATATATTAAATGGTGATTGAGTTGTTTGTGTGTGTGATTTTTTAATCCTGATTAAGATTACTAAATAACAAAATTATAATAATAAACGTTGGAAAAAAAGAGAAAATTCAAAAATTTCTTTGATTGTGAATTTTTGTTAGTTGTAATAATTATTCAAAATCTTCGTTACAGTAGCTTTAAATTTTAAAATCTTCCTTAATATAATTTACAAATGAACCATTGTTGACAGTATGGCTGAGAAAAAAAAAATTTGTATTAAAGGTGTCCGGAACAGGTGCTGAATTCGATAATGCATGATTTTAAAAATGATGGAGCCTGAGCCAACAAAAAAAATTACCACCTTCACAGTCTTGGTTGACTATTTTTATTTTTGGATTATTGGTTGTAAAATGACATTTGTGTGAGCAACTTTTCTAATATTCTACTGATAATTTTTTTTTTTTTTTATTTGATTTTGATAGGTTTTCTAAGCATGAAATTGATCTAATATAATTAGCAAAATTGTACATTCTTACAATTACGTAGTCTTTAAAACTTTTTTTTAATTTTTTTTTTCTCTAATGAAAATTTGATGAGCAAAATCAATTTATTTATTGACGAAGTATTTTAAAAATATTTGATAATTTTGGTAAATTTTGCCTCTTACTTGGAGCAATCTCGATTTTATTTTCATTGCTACTTTTTCTGGCTACAGTTGGAATGTACAGTAGTAGTAGTAAAAAAAAAAAACATATGCATAAATTTCTTTAATTGTTTAAATCTTATTTTACATAAACTATGTTATAATTTATATAAAAAATATATTCAAATGAATAGTTTTAAATTTTCCTTTTTGGTTTGGTAGTTTTCATTTCAAATACTTAATTTTATGTGGGTCCTTCTAAATTAGACACATTCAAATTATTTTTTTAATTATTCATAACGTTAGCACTAATTAACTTGTGTATTTTTTGTTTCTTTTTCTCAAATACTATTAGTCTGTTAGGACGTGGGTCCTATGCAAAAAGATTTAAATTGTAGGACTCCTGATTGATTTCTCTATTCATTTGGGGGAATTTTCGTGATTTGCTCTTCATATACTGTCAGAGTTTCTATATTTTATTATTTATCCGTGGTTTGTTTAATATTATTCTAATTATTTCACAAAACTTTGGCTTGATCTTATTAAGATCCTGTTCTTAGCATTCTTCTGTAAACTTTGGATTGCGTTTTTCTGAAGTGCAAAAAATATTAACATTTTTACTCACATTTCAAACGGTCATTACTAAAATTGTTTGGGTATGTTTGTATTATGATGAGACTATCACTCTTTTAGAAATAATTTGAAATGTCAAAATTTAAAATTTTAATTAATATTAAGGTTTATATATATATATATATATATATATATATATATATATATATATATATATATATATATATATATATATATATATATATATATATATATATATATATATATATATATATATATATATATATATATATATATATATATATATATATATATATATATATATATATATATATATATATATATATATATATATATATATATATATATATATATATATATATATATATATATATATATATGAGAGATAGATAGATGTATGATTTGATTTGACTACGATTTGAAATTCTTTGCTTTGAGGAAAGAAAAAGACTGTAATGCTGTTGAAAGCTGGTGAATGTGCGAATATTTTGTGTATATATATAGTATACAAACTATTTTTTTTATCACCTTGTGAATTAAATGTCAAATCTTATGTACAGATGCAGTAATTTTTATTGTTCTTAGATATTTACTTTAAAATATGTAATATATTAAAAATATTTTATTAATTTTTTTTTTTTTTTTTTTTTTTTTTTGCTCCAAGTACCTCATTAAAAGTTAATGTTCAAATATCGAATGCTTTTCCTAATAAAGTCAGAAAAAGGGAATATCAAGCCATTAGAAAATGACTTCAATCTAGACGAGGACCTCTGTGCATCGCACCTTTATATTTTTTTATAACCTCGCAGCAGCAGGACTGAAGTGGTGTGCCGCATCAACCCGCACCATTGCGTCTGCAGCCATAGAAATAATCATGAAGCAAGAAGGACAGAAAAAAACATGATAATAAACAATTATATATATATATATATATATATATATATATATATATATATATATATATATATATATATATATATATATATATATATATATATATATATATATATATAATAAAACCTAATCAAATTTATAATCCCAATTTTTAATTTTACAGCAAAATCTGAATATACTTCTTTTAAAATATAAAAATAAAAGTGATATTCACCTGTTCTAAAAAGGTATAAAGAAAACTAAAATATAAATTTTATGTGCCATCAATTGAACCTGAAATGTACACACTAATAAATTAGTGAATTTAATACAGATCTCTTAAAAGATTAATTCAAATAACTTAATAAAATAAATAAAGGGAAAAATATTGTTCATCTTTATAACGATATTAAGAAATTTGAATAAATAAAACTTCTAGTTCTATAGAGTAGTTCAAACCAAAAATATACTGAACTACTAGAATTACTTTTCCGTTGGTTTTACTACCTTTATATAGCGATAACTTGACAATTCATTATTATAT